>JABCKD010000831.1:0-15346 GCA_013186415.1 Fusarium sp. NRRL 66088 | reverse complement strand
CGACAACGGCATTGAAGGAGGCCATGACTTCTGGAAGGCACTAAGTGGAGGGATGTTGTCACACAGAACGATTGTTTTTGAATGACTGAGCGACGATCGGGAAGAAGATCCCCTGTGAATCAAGCAACGAAAGACTCTTGATTTTCTATCTAGACGAGCGGGATTGAGCTGAACTAAATACATGATGGAGATTCTGCTGCCTGCAAGGCAGCAGTATAATGAGTCAGAAAATTAGCCATGACTGGCTGTAGCCTGATGCTATGGTCATTCATTCTAACTGGCCAGAAAGGGGTTCCAGGATGCCGTCGTCGATTTCAAACTGCCCGAGGGGTTCGACGTCGTCATTGACCTTTGGCCCTATGGTGGACCGGATGCCGATCAGCTTCCCCCCCGACTAATGCAGGGCCTATGCTTCGGCCGCGACACCCGCAGCGGCAACACGGACAGTAATCACTACGCCTACCCTCTGCCCATCATTGTCGTCACAGTGGAATTGAGGCACTCACTCTAGCGCCCTTCACAAGATCACTGGGTTGGAAAGCCGATGAAGCCCGGGCCTTTGCAGCTCGAATTGGGTCCGGCAGGGCCGTTTTAGGTAAGGTGTCTGGGAAGCAAGAAAGCGAGTTTAGTTTGACTAGAGTTCATGGACACTATGGTGATACAGGATATATAACTTTATTGGACTTAAGCTACTGAGCTACTTAGATCCCTTCACGGGTGTTCGTTGTCAAGTTTGTTTTGCCATGCGAATAAGTCCAGCCCATTCATTGTTCTGTCTGACATTACCAAGACTTCCAGCCTAGCTTCATCGCGTCGTCCGTGGCTTCGTCAGCCTTTTGCTCCCAGTGTGAACGCAATCTCCAGTACATCCAATCCATAACCCCCAGTTCACAGTCTTCTCTGGCTTTCTTCCGTGTTACGTGAACAGGGTGTTCCATCGGATCAAACCTACGAACCCCATCTTCTTCCCATTCCTGCTCGATGGGGTCAAACGCGACGATATCTATCTCACGCTCCGCACCATCAGCACCCCGGCAATCGATATTTACATGTGGATATATAAAAAACCAGCCGCGATAGGAGAGAAGATCATCATCGTGATCGTGTTTGGGCCAGACCAAGCCAGGAAGTCGTTGATTGTTGGTAGCGGCTTCTTCATCAGAAGAGGACTTGGATGTCGTGGAGCCCGGACCAGAACTGGACTCCTCTACCGGGTCATCCTCCACTGGTTGGGGGGTTTTCTGCTTCTCGAGGTCCATAGCTCTCTTGACCTTGCGGATTTGGCGCCAAATGGTGCCTCGAGCCTTCAGCTCCCCGAGGTAGTGCGTATGGCATTCTTCAACCGTGGCACCTGGAAGGAAGAAGAACTCGTACCGAAAGCTGCCACCTCTTACCTGGGGACGACCATCCTCAAGACCACGCTGGAATTTATAGCCGTCAAAGTCACGCGGCACATCTGGATGGACCATATAGAAGACCCAGGAGGCGAGGGGAGGCAAGGGATTCTTGACCCCCGTGCTCTCCCATGACATCAAGGCTGGTCTGCCGGTGTGATCGTTGAAGATGCGGTTGTTGGATACGCATGGGAGTGCGGGTGGGAGGTTATATGTGGGTGGGCCGTTGGGGTACTTGTCCTTGGGGTACCTCTCTTCCAGGGTCCTGGCGTGCGTCTTTGTTCGGACCATGCTGGGCTCGAGAGATGATGTCAAGGCTTGACTGGGACTTTGTAAATTGGATGGTGTAGACGTGGTCGAGTGAAAAGGATGGAGGGCAAGATGAAAGGAGGTGAGTTGAGGAGAAGTTGCTATTCCCCACAACGAGCGGTCACGAGGGGCAAAATTTAACCTGTCGAGTACACAATCACATATACCTAACAGTTGGATAATTAGCTCATAGAGACCCCAGAGGCAGCCAAATATAGTTGGTAGCGCGGAAGGGTCTAGGCCGAGCTGTTTGCTTAGGAGACGGTAGATGAAGATGAAGAGCGTGGTGGCACTTTGAGTTGGTTTATTCAACAGATACAGGACATCATGGTTGAGGTGGGCTTCAGAGATGTCACAGTCAGGAACTTCAAGTGGCCAACGAACTCTTGGCCGAAGGACGCAAAACACAAGGCTCTTGGCCAATGGCATAATGCCAACATGAGCAGTGCGATTGAGGCACTCACCCTGGCGCCTTTCACGAGAGCACTCGATTGGAGCCCTGCAGAAGTCCAAGCCTTCTTGGTCCATGCGAGAAAGGATTTGAACAACCGAGGAATCCATGCGTACTGGCCAATGTGAGTTTGCCTGCTCGGACCCCAAGCTACTGGTTAATATCATCACAGTATATCTGTGTGTGGACAGAGGCCGCTTGGTTGAAGACAATGCGAAGGGCAGGATTGACCCCGGTTATTCACTCGTCTAGCTCTTTGCCCTAGATCTTAGGTAAACCTGGGCGAACGCTTCCAGCATCACGTTGAATCAATTCTATTTGATGGCTTGAATCTAGACTCAGTAGCTAGTGCTAAGAAAAGGGGAATACGAAGAGGGAAAGGCCTACTATACCAACTGTAGGCGACCCCGTGGGAAGGCACGTTTCCCATTGCAATTCCCAATATCTCGCCGTTTCCTCTTACCCCCGGATACCTTAGAAAGCTGCTTATGTCTGAGGTATGGAAGAAGAGTGGCGTGGTCAAAGTCGATAAGCATGATGCGGCGGCGCTCGTCGTTCCAGAGCCGGTTGGCGTCGCGCTCGTCGCCGTGGTCGACGCCCTCGGCCCAGACATCACGGGAAGAGCGCCGCCGGTTGATGTGCGTGCTATCGTCTCCCCGCCCCATGACATCAGCATCATATAGAAGATTCTGACCCCGCCAGGGAGAATGTAGCCCTGGTCTAGCCGCGCGAGTCCCAGGTGCACCGGTATCACCTCGCCCTGGAGCCTATTGAGCTGGGCATAGATCCGGCCCTCATGCTCCAAGAGGCGGGGATGCCTCCATAGTGTTCCCTTGCCGACGAACGTGTATCCGTATGGCGCCAGCTCCAGCTTGAACAGCACGCCTGTTGCCCCTATCTTGCCCCAGCCGTCTAACGCCTCGCAGTTTCGATACGGATTCTGGCGGAGCTGCTCGCCCGCTAGGCGGGCGAACCCATTGGCGTCGATGGCGTGCTGGCTGCCGCCTTCGGTGGTACGATGCGAAAGCACGTTGGGGCAATTGTCGTCGAGATCCCAACCTCTCTTGAGGCCCAATAGGCAGGCCTGCGTGCAGTATTGCTTGACAGGTGCCGACTCGGACATCTCGGCTTCCTCCTCCTCGTCTCCCCCCTCATTTTCGGAGCTGCTGCCCCATGTGCGATCTTTCCGTTTGTTGACGTCCGGCCCTGCTCGAGAACGGGGCAGATCACCGTCCGGCCCGTCGTCTTCTTCCTCGTCCTTGCGGAGGCCCGCCGCGGCCCTGCAGGATGACCTTGACCGCAACGCGACCTGTCGGTCGGCCGGGGCCGCGTGAGGGATGAACTCAGAACCGTCCGTTGCTTGTGATGATGACACCGAGGGCGAGGGCGAGTCCGTATCCTCTGCCCCTACAAGACGCGCCGCATCGTCGTATGGCTCACTCCATTTTCTCAGTGTTGCCTCAGCCTCCCGCGACGCGGCGTTGAGGGAAGCCCCCCTGAGAGCCTCGGATCGGAGGCTTAACAAGCAGAAGCTGGCCAGTTGAGCCACTGCCGTATAGCAAGAACAGAGGCGAGCGGCCAGACGTACTTTTTGGGGCTCGGACCACGATGAAGACGCGGATGGATTAGAACCCAGCCCAACCTGGAGCGAGTTGCAGATGGACATCATTCAAGCTGAGGCCGGTACGTACATGAACAGTCCGAAGGCCGGGTCGGAATAATTCTCGTTTGTCGCTTCTCAAGCTATGAATTTGATCGGTAGCTTTCTCGCTCGTTTATTGAACTGTGTCGAATGTATGATGGTATCGTTTGATTGAGCAAGTGAGGCTGTAGCTCAAAAGAAATGATCGATTAACGTAGACAGACTAAAGTAATGAGAACTTAAAGCAGCCGGCTCTCGTCCGAATGTCCGAGGCGCAACAGTAACTTCTCCGCAAAGAAGAGGTGGCCATGGGTTATGCTATGGACTCATTTGCGGACTCCCACTTCACACCGAGGATATACCGTCTCTCGCACACCCATTTATGTGTGGTTATATGGCGCACAGGAAGAATCCAACAGAATGAGTCTGGGTCAAGGTTAGCATAAACTATTCTGCCAGAACGATTGCACTTACGCCGGATTATAGTGTGGACGGAATGGAAGGGGATCGGGCTCACCTGTGGGATCGGGGGAAAGGCAAGCACTGGAACTGAGGTGTTAAGAGACGAAGAGGAAACTCGTGACGCTAGGTAATTGTCTTTATCCGCCACGGATCCGCGGACAGCAATATCACGTGGGAGGAGACTGTCCGGGATGCAGCAGCCGCTGAGAAGGATTGCCAAATGGTGATGATGAACATAGAGGCCGAGCCTAAAGGCTCAAGGACGGTGTCTCCAGGGCGTCAAGAGAGAGAAGCCAGGGAGGCGCGACAAGAAGAGCAGAGGCGGGAAGGGCTTCGTCGCGATCCCTACCTTTTCCCTGAGCGCTGGTTCGAGAACTCCAAGTTTGGCTTCGAAGAGAGACTGGTTTTCTGCGACTACAAGGCGACCCACAAGGTTGCGTTGGAGTATCTGAAGCCGGCAGTTGCGAAGGAGAAGCTGTTTATGGAGGTCATAGAGCGGGCCAACAGCAGCAGGTCTCGGAGCGATGCCGAGCTACGGGGGCAGGATAAGGCGGAAGAGCTAATTGCCATGGCGCTGACACAGGTCTTCGACTACATGGTACTGTTGGTATGCCCATAGGTACTCTCAGTCGTCTAGCATTGTTCTTGCCGCAGAGACCGCTTTGGTAGTGGTGCTGACGGTAGTCATTGCTGGGTGGATATGGAGATGATGGTGCACAAATGATGAGCCTTACGAGCCCTACGACAAGTCGATAGCAAATAGCTTTTAGCATTCCGACAAAAGGACAGCCAGAGATGCTGCTTGTCATTAAGGATTCATGGCAATACCCAGAGCGCGATGAGGAAGGCGACCTATTACGTGAAACGACTAATAAGGGAGTCGACAACGCATAGCTGCAGATAAAAAACGGCCACAACCGAGTAGGATTCAATCAATCAATCAATCAATCCACGCAAAATAACTGACCGAAGCAGATTCACAACTCTGTCGCATGGTCCGGAAGGGCAGTTTGATCTCTTCCAGGATCGCTTGGACCTGTCAAGATGAGAAGGCTCTTTCTCTAATCAACACATATCGATTACATCGATGGGCTGATCGTCTTCCATAGCTTCCCCGTCCATGATTCCGTGGACATAAGCTTCTCCAATAAGCCGTAGTCTGCCGTGGGTATCCGGACGAAGAATGTATGGAACATGTGCCCCAATGAGTATGTAGAGCAGGTCCCCCGCTGCCATTTCGCACGGTCCAATCCCGATGTGGCCCTTCGATGTGCAGAATGGCCGTCTGCCATAGGCAACATCCTGTAACTGATAGACGTAATCCCCTAGTCCCAACGAGACAAACGTTTGTTTATCTGCAGCGCTCAAATCCAGACTCCTCAATAAGTTATGTACCTTTTCAAGTTCATGTTCAGACAACCTAGGCTTCTGATCTCCCTGTCTGATCTCTTGATCTGCCACTGCAGTGCGCCAGACAGCCCTCAGGTGATCAGGCTCGACAGTGATTGAATCGGGGTCAGAGAATTCCCTTAGCTCTTGCAACCACCTTCTGAAAGCCTGTTGTTCCCAAGTAGTGCCCATACGCGTCACTCTATCCACTAACTTGGCAGGCAATAGCAGGGACGTAGGAGACGTTTGCGTCAACTCATAGGAGACCCTTGTATTTTGATTATCTCCAGAAGCGCTGAACCTGGGTTGTAGAACGGTTGTGACAGGCACTGCTTTTCGGTTCATTGCCCTTTGCTGAAGAGGCACTCTCTGACTTATGCTGGTGAAGTCAGGAACCCAAGAGGGGAGCTCCGGGATGTTTTTGTGGACTTCGCAGAGTGAAAAAATGTCCAAAAAGCCTTTGTTGACCAGTGATATTGTGGTCTCGAGATAGACCTCCTTGCAGGATTTCTGATAATCCGGTTTGAGACCTAACGCTGCCACATCCGTAGCAAAGCTCAAGAGGGCGAAAATCCTGTCGCGAGGATCCGTTGCTTGGAAGTATCGGAGGGTCCGGATTAAGTATATCAATGGGAAAGGCCCCGCAGCCCTTCGAATCTTGAGGACATTGACAGGGTTACGCACGTTGAGGGTGGTTGATGCAAGTTTCGAATCGGTTGATTGCGGGTTTTGCGCTGATTTGATGCGCTCGTATTGTCCGAAATTCCTCAGGAGTCTCAGTGAATGATGAACGAGTTCTTCTGACACGGCCATGTTTCCGCAGACAAATTGTACGCATTTCCCATGGACCAATTCTTGGACTACCCAAATCCGGCTCCAATAGGCCCGTGTGAAGAGTTCAGACAAGGCCATGACGACGCTGTCGCTGCCACGAGTTCCCGACGACAGCTGCGTAGAGATATCCCGAAGGAATTCTTCAAGACCTTGGTTAGGTAGTTTATCAGGATCGGACTCGAATGTTTGTAGGAGTGGGCGGAGTCGCAATTCCGGCTTCGTTCCAATGCCGAAGCTATGAGCAAGGGACCCATAACGCTGGATCCAGAGCATGGCGGCATCGCTATTTACTGTAGCCGGACCTAGCCAAGTTATCACAGACGTCGCCTGCGAGTAAATTTGCTGCATTTGCTGCACTTGCTCTGTTTTCTCCACTTCATTGTCCTGATCAATACAAAGAGCGTCGATCCAGAGTGTCAGCGGCACATCTTCTGGTGTCAAATGAATAAGCGCAACTTCAAGACTTTTCGTGACGCCGAAAGGAGTCTCGCCGACGAGAATGCGGCCCTTTTGGCTTGTATCACCCCAGGTGTAAGAGAGCGCGAAATAAGGAGGCGGCTGATCTAGGGAGACATGAGAGATGGTACAGGCTACGGGGAGTTGGGGCTCAGATGCGCCAGCGTCAGAAAGCTGCTGAATTGATGACGTCGTAGAAGGGGCACGAGTGCTTTTGGGTTGAAGATGGATGAGCCGGATCCTCCTTAGGTCGGGTGTCAGTGCCCGATACACGAAGTATGACATGGTCAGAAGGGGGACAAGACGGTGTGAAGTCTAAATATTGGCGAGGTCCTGATGCCAGCGCCTGTTGAAGGGGGTGCGAACGGTGCGGGGTAAACACGTGACTTTGATCAGACTTTTGGTGCGCGACTGGTCGGCGACAACTGGTCTGCAGCCTCTCAGCCTTTTTCTTCTTCCCTTCCAATATCCTCAATTTTCAGTCAAGCCTTATATTCAATGCAAATTTAAGCAAATTCAACAATCAATTTCATCGAGAAAACTTGATGTTATTCCCCTGCGGATTCCCGGACAGACTCGTAATAGTTCAAGGAAAAGAGCGCGCCACCCACCAGATGCTGACTACCCGTAATCAGTGTCTGCATGCCGCCAGCTTCCGTCCCTATTTTCCTCGCAGAATCCAGGGCTTGTTGGATGTTTGGCTCGTAGAGAATACGAGAATTTGAGTGAAAACTCTTCCATATTTCACCAAATGCTTTTTGCGACGTGGCGCCTGATTTTGCAACCGTAGCTACAGCGCAGTTAGCGGATGAGGCCGCAAAAACGAGGTTTACCTTCACCTGTTGGAGAATCGAAATCCTGCTTTGGATCGTACAGAGTGAAAATGACATGATGGATGTGGACAGTACTGAGGGCAGTGGCCAAGCGTTCGAGCACGATTGCCGCATCTCTCTGTTCTGAAACTTGACTGAAGATTAAGATCCGTGCGGGAGGCGCCCTGCATATATATGTTAGTAATAAGCAGCGGCATGTGACCTAGAAGACTGCACCTCTGTTCGTCCGAGCTCTCAATGAACCATTCTGCAGCCTTGCTAACGCTCATCTCATTGTGTGCGCCGTCCAGGAACCACTTGAATGGCCCCTCAACAAGAAGTTGAAACCGTCCTGGCCAAGAGAACTGGCCTATGCCCTGCAAGATATCCAAGGATGATAATGTGGCGGCGTCTTTTGGAGCTTTTTCATGGAGAAAGCGGCGAACTGCAGCAAGTGCAACAGAACAATTCATACGCTGGACATCCGGTTTCAGCTGTAGTGCATCTGCTGGGAGAGACGGATCATTCTCGACGAATTGAACGTTGACGCCTTTGTCAGATGCGCGACTTCGAAGAATCTCAGCAGCGGAGGCCTCTTGGGGGGGTGAAAGTGCAGGGGACCCACGCTTGAAAATTCCTGCTTTGTGCCAGGCAATATTTTCGATGTTGGGCCCCAACTGCTTGACATGATCCATCCCAAGTGGAGTGATGACAGTTGCGACAGGATGGTCGATCACGTTAGTGGCATCATATTCCCCTCCGTGATGAGTCTCAAAGATGGCTGCTTCTACTCCTTCTTTGATGAAGGCATGAAACGACACTAGAGCAATTAGCTGAAGATAACGAGGCAAAGCCTGTGAACTGTTGCCATCTCTTGATAAGGCATCCCACACTTCGAAGAAATATTTTGCGAAAAGGTCTCTGGCGATGGGTCGGAAATCAATGCGAATCCTCTCTTCAGGGAAGATGAGATGTGGCGAGGTGTAGAGGCCTGTCTTCCGTGGGAAGCCGGTCCTTTTTCCGAAAGCTCTGAGAAAGGACTCAATGAATGCACATGTACTTCCTTTGCCCTTAGTCCCTGCGACATGGATGATATTGAGGCTATCAATCTCGGCAGTCTCTTATCTGTCAGTAAAGTTGTCAAGATTGCTCAACGAGACACACACCGAGTGACCGATCTGGTGAAGCCATTGTCTCATTCCAACTATGCTTGGAGTCCCCTTCAGGTCGGGCTTCCCTTTCGCATCAGGAATACGGCTTAAGCCTGGTAGACTGCTTCCCGGTGCTATACTCGGTCTCTTCAGGCGGCGTCGGCTGTTAAGGATGTCGATGGCGCTCTGGACAGCGTTAGATAGTCAGATTAGATGTAAAACAGTCTGATTCACCTTGTAATTTCTGTCCATCGGTCGCAGCGGCATGACTTTATTCATCGTGAGTGAGTACTTAGCGAGGCGACAGCTTGGGTGGTTTGAGGTGCCGGAACGGCCCAGGTTTTTCAATGCGGCTTTTCGGTTATTTTGCCGTCCTTGTTGCGGTGTGAACGCCTCAGGCACCACCCTTCAGCTTCTAGGCTTTGCTCCGCAGGCCTCGTGGTCCACCAGGTCTCCTCGTCCGTTTCATAAGCGCTAAAATGTCGGGAGCATCTTGCCATGGCATGACTGATAAATCACGTGCACTGTCCGTTGTTTCCGTTGTTCGGGGCCACACTTGTCAATTCCCCGCACAATCCAGGTATCGCGAGCGTAAACAACTTTCGTGGCACCCTACTGGTCTTTCTGAAGTAGAAAGTGCTGATCGCACAGAGAAACGACCATGCCCGTATCCGAAACCAAGCAACCGAAAGATGCTGTGGCTCTGCATGAAAGAATTCGAGGTCCGTCGAAGGAGGAGATCGAGGCGGCGGTGGCAGAGAGCGTACGTCGCATGCGCAGATGGGGAGCGAGTATTGTACTGACTTAACGATCCAGCTAGGAGCAGCTGGCAAAGCCGAATATGTTGAAACCGATATAGAGAAAACGGTGGCCATCGCCGCACCTTGCCTGGTCTTTCTCATATTCGGGAAGTTCAAGGCTGGGGAGCAAGTGTGTGAGAAGCGGTATTTGGCGTATCATATCACCAATGAAGATGCCATCCAAATGGAAGCTTATTCCGTGGTGGTGATCATCCAGGGAATATGAGACCCTGGTCTGCGTCAGCACAATCCAACCGAGCAAGTCACCCTCACTCATCAAATCTGTTGCGGTCACAACTGGTCAGCTGTGTATTGTACTGTCACTCCTGATCCGTCCTGTTGAGACCAGTCTTCCACTAGTTGCAGAAGGTCCTCGCCAGCCAAGCTAACGCCTCTGCCGAACCAGCCGGCTCTACCGTCGCTGAACATGTGTTCGATAGTGTTCATTGAGGATAGATTGTTGTCGTCCTTGCATGCGGTATCAAAGTTTGCATAATGCGATGGGTAAGGAAGATCAAAGGCTTGGTTGAAACTGTTTGGTTGCTGGTACGTGGCAAAAGGAGCGGAGGCCTCCGAGGGTAACTTCAGCGGCTCGATATCATCTTCCGTAGATGTATCCACGCCTGTCAGAACATTGGAAGCGTCGGCGCTTGTTTGAAAATGATTCTGCCGGGCGTATGAGCCATGCCTTATGGGACTTCGCCTTTTGTCAACAGCCCCGGTGGTGCACTTTGTTCGGGAATCAGAGACTTTTTGGCGTTTCGACGGCATCGCATCTTCTCTTTGTCAGCGAATACAATTGTAACAGTCGGAACAGTTCTGTCCATACACACGAAGCGGATTGTTGGGTTGGCAAACTCCTCAGTCGTTCGGCGAACGAAAGAACCAAGTTTTGTTTCAATGAGTTCTGAGAGCCCTCTTTTTGTGATGAAATGAGGAAGTCCTGTCCTCAAGGCGTCGATTGTGTTATCCGACAGTGCCTTGATCTTGTTTAAGGTCAATGCGATACCACATAATGCCCTGGAGTTGTCATCTAGCTTGGCAAGGGTTTCTCGGCGTTCGTTCTCGCGAGCGTCATTGTTAGATGGCTCGGCATGAATAAACTTCAAAAACGGTCTGAGTCGTTCGTACTTCAAATGGTGAGGAATATCACCCTCAAGACATTTTTCGATAGAGAATAAGGCCCGAATGACTCCGGCTTGAGCTGATAGTTCCTGAAGAATCAGATCAAGATCGGTCGTGTTTTTGGGCGGATTCGCAATGAGGTTGGTCATAGTGGTGATATTGGTTAAAAAAGACACCATGTCTATTTGAAGATGATAGCAAGATGATTTCCCGTATTGGGAGATCTCGTTCCGTGGTGCTTGGTATATCCCGACAGACTGATTCAAAAAGGCTGTGTTGTACGCAGACCAAGGGAATTCACGAACAAAATGCTAAACAAGGAAAAGTGTTTGGGGTACCAGTGAGATCCAGAATGAAAACCATAATAGGAAATGGTCTTGGTAAGCAAGGATTACAAGCAAAGACCTTACCGAAATCGGAGGACTCCACTCATGGTGTGGATTCGAGTCCTGGAACGTTGCATCACAAGACGGCCCGTCACGAACAAAATGCTAAACAAGGAAAAGTGTTTGGAACACCTGTGAGATCCAGAATGAAAACCTTAATAGGAAATGGTCTTGGTAAGCAAGGATTACAAGCAAAGACCTTATCTAAATCGGAGGACCCCACTCATGGTGTGGGTTCGGGTCCTGGGAACGTACGGAGCATTACCCACAGATCATTTATTGTCATTGTTAGTAAAGGCAGCATTTAAAACTGTCTCTTTGTCGTTGCGGCGTTTTTCTGTCATCGATTCTTTCTCGGTGACTTGCCGGACTCACCCCAGGGGATTAATGCCCTGTCGCGAGACAAGGTTGATCGCGGAGGCTTGTCTTCTAAGCGAAATGTCAGCTCCGCTTCCCGCCACGCTGGGGCAATCGAGCCCCTCGGTCCTGGAACGCACAGACAGCCCGACCAGTGGTATAGGGCAAACGAAAACGTGTCATTCCGCTAGCCTAGACTCGAACAAGTACCTCCGTCGGAGGCGGTCGCGGATCGCAAACTTCCACTCCTTCGTCACCTTGTACACCAGGAGGCGGCCCAAAATGAAGAGCAGGATGCAGGACGTCACAATCGCGATGACGCCGACCCAGAGCACCGCCCCCGTCCAACCACCCTCGCCGTCCTTCCCGACCGACACGACGACCTGCAGTCCGCTCAGGACCACCGACGTGATCCCGATCACGAACAGGATCGGCCCCGTGAAGCGCGCAAAATACATCCTGTGCTGGTGCTCGACCCTCTGGAAATGCGACTTGCCGAGGAGGAGCGGAGCGTACAAGTTGAGCCGCGTCAGGCGAATCTCGCCGTAGGCGTAGTGCAGGGAGACGTCTTCGTTTGCGATGTCCCCCAGGCTCGACGTGAAGTTGCAGAACTGCTCCCAGGTGATGTCCGCCGGCACGAGGCACAAGCTGGGGTCCTGGGCGGGACAGTTCGTGAACCCCGTAGCTACGAATAGCTGCGTTGATGCGGGTCACAATTCCTCGGTCGTGCCGAGCTTGACAGTACCGTAACCCAAGTCTCATAGACTACATGGAGCCAGATGTGTGATATGAGCCGGTGAATGAGGCCACAATCCAGCGGCTTAATCAAGCTTTGTCTTGTTTCTTCGCCCCTTATTGTTGTGCCCCTTGCTGTTCTCCCCCCGATCTTTTGCATGATAGTCCAATGTTGCTTCACCCCGTCCACTGAGCGTTTCAACTCCTTGGCAATAGCGTGGTCTGGTGGCATGCCATCGTTATTGCTCTGGGCACATTTTAGTTGCCTAAGGAGTTCCTCCTCGGACGTTGTCCACTTGCGACGTTGTACGCTTGTAAGTTCGGTGCTGTTGCTGTCGCTGTCGTCGCCGTCGTCGCTGGCACACTCCTCGACCTGCGAGCCAGAGCTAACCTTGCGCTTGAGAGACTCGACCTCAGCGGTCAGAAGGCTGACCTGTTTGGTCTGGCTTTCGAGTAGCTGCTTGATATCGGCGAGAGAAATGCCACCGTCTGTTGGGGCTGGGATGAGACGACTCGAGAGGTGGGAGTTCACGGAAACTGTTGGCTAGCGTTCTCTGGAACCTGGCTCGATTGGCTCGGCGACAAGTACCACAAAGGGCGGGGCTAGTCTTGCGTGATCAAGAGCGCCGCTCTGGGGGCCAATGAATGAACGAACGGAATTTATTCCGTCCGAGACGAGAGACCTCAGGTCCAAGGTCGCCCAGAGGAACGTGTCATCTGAACCATTTTAACATCAGCCCATGCCCGAAAGCTCGAAAAGCCAACTGTTGATGGCACAGTCGGGCAAAGCGTGAGTCATTCATTGAGCGCTGAGATGGAAACAACGCTGTCTGGCCAGTCGGCTCTTGCCCGTCGGACAAACCACGGCACGTAAGCACGTGAGGACGCGAGTGCCCGGATCCCGAAGCGCCTTACTGCTACGCGAGTCCTACGCGAGTCTCACCCCTCTTCCTCTTTCATACATCACCAGGTCGCGAGCTCCTATTCATCAAGGTAACTGTAAGTATGGTCTTGGAAGGGAAGAGTCATGCTGACACGGTGCCAAAGCACCCATCAACCCCGATTTTGCGGTACGACATCCTCTAGGTCTCTACCTTTTCCGTATTCAGAACGCGTCTGGAGCATTTGTCGACGCGTACCATCCTGTTCCTTTCGTAGCCCGAGATGGAGATGTCGAATTCGTTCAAGAATCCCGGAGTGAAAGATCCCTTGGGAGATGACATTACACGAGACGTTAAGATGCCAGACGGGGATTGGACCGATAACAAGGTGTCCCTGCCTTAACCTTCTCCGCTCCTCTGCCATTCTGTACTCCTCTTGGCGTTGCTGAAAAGCCATCCGAAACCTCTCATTCGCCGCCATACAAAGCAAACAATACGATGTGTTTCTGCCTTCCCCATCCTGCGCCCCTCTGCCGAACGTCGGCAGCCAAGGCAGATTACATGGTGTACCCCTCGTATTGATATATGGGCACCTGGGCTATATATACCCTTGAATGCTCTTTTCCGTTGTCGTGCCGCATTCAACACAGAAGCGCTTCGAAGCTTCCACTCCGCCTTTCCGTCTCTTTGCCCTTAGCATATTATCCGCGAACATGTGGGCAGGCCGTAAGCGTTCGCAGCCAACACAGGCGTAAACATCTTTGGCTATAGCGTAAGGGGAGGTTTCGGCTTCGATTTGCTCAGCATGCCTGAACCTAATGAGACCCTGAAAGTATTTGCAAGTCCTCTTCAGGTTGACGTTGTCTGGAAACGACAGATTCTTGACTATTTCGGAGTGAAGCTCGGAAGGGAGCCCCAACAAGGTGGCAGAAGGGAGCATCATCCGCAAAGGCCACGCGTCTGTTGTATCGTAGATTATCGTATCGCGACTCGGGCAATCTCAAGGTTCTTGCTCGGTCCGCTCCTGGCATGAAGTTAGCAACGGCCATGCATGACCTGGATGTGGAGTCACCGTTTGTGCAGGATTAGGTCATAATCGGCGGTTACGGGGAGTGCCTCAGGAATTGGGCCCAGTACAGCGTAGCCACCACGTACTATACCAGCCACACTCGCCATAAAATAATCAACTTCCAGAAAGCTTCTACGGTTTTCTGGGTAGCCTCAGAGGTTTTCGCCGCCCCCGCCTCTTTGTTGTACAACAATCCACTGACGACCGAGAGATTGATTTGAGAAAACATATCAAGTCACACAAGGCTGATCTCATGTTTAGGCTGTGAAAAGGCCTGTGTCACATGGGGGTCCCCTCATCTCCGTCACGTCCGCTATTAAATTGAACCTTGCAGTTGATAGAGGCATCCATCGCCTTGTCTATGTCTTGAAGCTGGATTGAAGTAAGGATATATGGAATACATCTACTTAGTGAACAAGTTCCACATGTATGGGATTAATTGCTGTTACTATACTGACTGTAGGCGACCCGATAGGAAACCACGTTTCCGGTTGTAATTCCGAAGATCTCCTTGCCGTTTCCTCTTACTCCCGGATACCTTGGAAAGCTGCTTATGTTTGAGGTGTGGAAGAAGGGTAGCGTGGTCGAAGTCGACAAGCATAACGCGGCGGCGCTCGTCGTTCCAGAGCCGGTTGGCGTCGCGCTCGTCGCTGTGGTCGACGCCCTCGGTCCAGACATCCTGTGAAGAACGCCGCACTTCCGCCCGTAGGTCTGCAGCGACAGCGCCCGCGATCACCTTGTCAACCGTCTCCCCACCCCACGACATCAGCATCATATGAAGGATCCTAGCCCCACCAGGGAGAATATAACCTTGGTGCTTGTCGAGCCGAACGAGTCCCAAGTGCACTGGTACTACCTCGCCTTGGAGCTTGTTGAGCCGCGCGTACATACGGCTCTCGTGCTGCAAGAGGCCGAGATGGCCAGGTAGACTTCCCTTGCCGACAAAGGTGTACCCGTACGGCGCCAGCTCCAGCTTGAAGAGCACGCCCGTTGCCCCTATCTTGCCCCAGCGGTCCAACGCCTCGCAATTTCGATACGGATTCTGGCGGAGCTGCTCGCCCACTAGGCGGGCAAACTCATTGGTATCGATGGC
>JABCKD010000830.1:0-28313 GCA_013186415.1 Fusarium sp. NRRL 66088 | reverse complement strand
GCTATAACACAACCAAAGCTTATACCCAAGCTTCAATGACACAACGACTCTAAAGGTCGCATTCGTGGTTGAAGCACATAGTGGACCCCGTTGAAGGAGCAATTGATTACGCGATCATCACTCTGCCCTAGGCGGCAGGGACACATCTGCGGTGCTCTTAGGTAGGTAGGGGATTTTAGAGTAGACTTATGAAAAGAATACGCCTATAATTATATCAGCTTATAAAGTAATCCTCAGTTATTTTATAAACTATGGAATAAATTATTCATGCCAATTTTCTGTCACAAGAGGCTTACCATATCCTAATCTCACCCTTCATCAATCCTTCCAATCTAAAATAGCACCGATACTTCATCCAATACTGCCTCGTTGGAAGCTCGCCAATATGGAGGCAGGGCAAGCTGGCATTGTGTCACAGTCATGACAGCGTTCGGGTGGTTGGCCACAGATACCGTAGCAAGTGGGCGTCTGGGTCTTAGAAGGCAACCCGGGGATTGTAGTCCATGGACGCGGTACAGAACGAACTTAGATTCACATTTCTATTATCTATCTTCCACCCTCAGAACCAATGGCCTCTTCGAACGCGCGGATCATTCCATCGTAGAGCTTGTCTACAGCTTCAGGCGAGACGTCGCTCCCTGTCCAAATTACCCCGTCCCGTAGCGGAAATAGAATTTGGCGGAGGCTTTCGGCGAGCGGCTTAAGGGAGTGGAATTCGGAAGTAAATTCCTTCAAAATATTTTGAAAATTATCTTGATCCATGTCAAGAAACTTGCGCAGCGCTAGCTCGTTCCAGCCGCCATTGCTCCATTGTCGAAGCTTGCTTGTCCCTGAGGGATTCTCCGCGTGGTTCGTTATGATTGTCCACAGGAAAACGTAAAGGAAGGACTCTAGGTCGTGCCGATAAGTATGGTATTCACCCTTCAGAACGCCAATAGCCATAAATGACCTGGTGCCGGTAATTCCAGGCTCTGTTCCTAATCCTTCGCCGAGCTCTATTGCGGAATCGAGGTCGATCAGTATCCCCTTCGGCTTTCTTTCATCTTGGTCATCCAGAATGATCATGTTCCCCGGAGATATATCTCGGTGAAGAATCTTGGCATCATAACAGAGTGATCGGTGACACTTAAGAGCATCACGAAACACTTGAAGCAATTCCGTTAGAGACCGAAAAGTGTGAAGGGATCTGCCGACAGGAGAAGTAACGATGCAGGCAAGGATACGATTTTGAAAGAAATTGTCGGTTTCTTCTGTATAGTCGACAAGTCCGTTGGCACTGCAAGCAACTTGCTGTCGTTGCTCGTCCACGCTTGCATGTCTCTCGGGAGAGTGTGCCCTGACGAATGCTCTGGATGTCCCCCATCGGAGACTTCGACGCAGATTTGCCGTACTCTCAACTTCTTTGTAGTAATCAAGGGAGATGGCACCCCAGACGTGTTTCTCCTTGACCAGTTTCAGAAGCTCGTCCTCCGGACGCTCCCTGGCCCAACGCCATTTGAACTTCAAGACGTAATTCCACCGATTCGAATCACGCATTCTAGCCCGGTAGCAAGTTGTCCCGGAGCCAACAACACCTTCACGGGATGCAATTGGCTGGTCTTCGAGATAGAGCTTTCCCAAAGAGGGCATCACCACACTATCAAGGATGATGTAGCTGCCGCCCTTATCCATGGTAGCTGAGAATAATAGAGAGAAATTGGGCGAAATATTTTCGAATATCGAATACGTCGCTACAATATAAGCCAGATCGATCGAAGGCCCAAAGTTCGATCAGTGAACCGCGTATGTAGAAGCCATGTAAGAAGAGCCGTGTATGCTGGCTGGCGAAGACCTGGTGTGCAGACCGGCAGAGACGTAATAGTCCATCTTGATAACAAACGCAACCGTGGTGGTAATGCTGGCCAACAACCTGAACATGGTCCCATCTTGTCTGTACGTTGGAGACCGGCGAAGTGGGCATGGTCAAGAGGAGACGTGCACCATCGTCAGCACTCTCGTGCTCGGGTGCGACATTGCCGCTAGATATATGCCAGGAGCCTCAAGCTCATCCTCTGCATAGCCCTTGGCCAAATACTGAGAGGATAGTGGTATAATATTTGAGAAATTGGGCAGGCTGGGAAGAGAAGTGATGCGGTCGATAAGCTCTGTATTTGTATAATTAGAGAGCCTCGTGTCTTCGAAGCTTGAGTCCATTTTGAAGGTGTTCTAAGGAAAGAAAATAAGCTATTACTAAAGAGTAAAAATAATAAATATAAATAAGTAAAGATGTCAGATAATTGGTTAACTCTTCTATCACCCATATTAGGCAATGTTGTTTCCCGCATTTTCCTCACTGGTGGTTGTGACCTTTGCAGTGTATGAATTACAGTAGGATTGAACGTGTTTCACAACTAGGCAAGCCTCTTTTCCATTCACTGATAACCTCATAGTTATAATCTTTAAAGGATATACGCGTACGTCGGAATAAAATACCGACTCGGTTACACCGCATCATAGAGCCTCGCGGCGTTTACGAGTGGCCCAACCCCGTGATTGGGTCGGGAAGCCGGCATGCCAAGTCTCCCCGTCTCGGCGAGGGGCAGCACCGCCTCAATCCGCCCGCTTTATCTTGTAGGGGTCTCTTAGTAGTACTTACGGACTTTGAACAGGTCATGAAACTCTCCTCTCTCATCTAACTCGCTTTGACATCTCGTCATCACGTTCGCTTTCCGTAAAGCATTCACTCATCGCTGCGACTGATAGTCTTGTCTTTGTTCGCATTCTCCAGCGATATATCCATTTTGCCCCGGCGCAACTCCATCTACAACCATGGCTGCTGATCGCCAGACCATTATCGAGGTGAACCGGTCGCTTCGGAACATCAAGAATGTGAATAGCCTCCCTCCTCATCGGCCATACTCTCTATCTCCTCTGGAATAATGCACGGCCGTTCTATGCCATCATCTAACACCGTTCAGGAACTCGAGAACCTCCTCGAAAAAGGCGTGATTGACGAGTCGGTCTATGACACCATCAACAACACTCTCCCTCCCGAGTCCTCGCTCTCTGGCCCTCTCCGCACCGCAACCGGCGCCTCCAACACTGCCGCCAAGGCCGCAACTCCCACTCCCTCCCACGAGCCCCCGACCAAGGCCTTTGAGGATCTCAAGGTCAACAAGGCCCCCTCTCCCGCGCCACCCGCATACGAGCAGACGCCTCCTCCCGGCGTCCCCGCGCGCAACGTCAAGCCCACCGTCGCTCAAGCCCGCGCCCTGTACCGCTACGCCGCCTCTGACGGTCGCGACCTCTCGTTCGAGAAGGACGACCAGATCGCCGTTTACGAGTATATGAACCAGGACTGGTGGATGGGCCGCAACGACCGCACCGGCCAGGAGGGTATTTTCCCACGCAACTACGTCCTCGTCGAGCAGGAGACAAAGAAAGCCGCCATTCCCCAACAGCCTCAGTACGGATACCCTGCGGGCCCTCCCGCCCAGCAGAACCCTTACAACTCTCACGTGCCGCCCATGGCTGTGGCCGAAGGATCTTCAGGCCAGCAGCAGGGACAGGAGGGAGAGAACAAGATGGGACAGTACGGAAAGAAGTTTGGCAAGAAGCTGGGTAACGCTGCTATCTTTGGTGCTGGTGCGACGATCGGAGGAAACATTGTCAACAGCATCTTCTAAACATCGACGGTTACGAAGAGTAAGGACATTGAAAGATATTGCTCTGTGGGTTAGGCGCTGGTATTACTTGGCGTTTGGGTATTAGGGATATAGACGCGCGTCAGAGGAGGATGTCTGGTTTCTTGCCGTACCAAATAGGGGGAATTAATGACCTTTGAGAGGTTTCAAGTAGAACAAAATCTGGACGATTATTACTATGTATTCGATTTACGGTAAATCCCATAATCCAACTTGATATCGAAGATTGTCATTCAGTCATCATGAGCCCATCCGTCTGCTTCACTCATGATGAACTCTTGGTGGATCTGGTGTCCCGGATACAGTGCTAGAAGACCGTGCGAATATCCATCACTAGCGCAAATTCAGCCATGATCAAATTCTGACACTGTGCAAAACATAAAATTTCTTGACGTCGCAACCACGACGAACTCTCACAATCTCGCAAGGAAATAACAAACCACAGGAACCTTCATCATGTCTGCATCAAAAAAGAGGCAAGCGGAGGATAATCCCTCCCAACCCAAGCCCAAGAAGAATAAGAAGAGAAAGGCCAATGCCCCCGATGATGACACCCTCGACACTGAGCTTGGTCTCAACACCCTGTTTACAAAGATGGACAACCAGCTTTTGGCGGATCACCTCGCTCAGAAGCTGAGTCGATTCGGCAGCGATCTGAGTGCTGTTGAAATCTCTGATCTGACTGTATCTGGTAATACTGAGATTTCAACCACTTCTGTTGAATGTCCCCGCTAACGATTCGACAGCCAATGCCATCCAGGATACGACTTCATGGCAAGAGGCGAGGACGTTGGACAAGTTCCCCGACTTCCTCGAAAGCGTCTCAGAGAACCCCGAGGGTCTGAAGAAGTCGCCCAAGAAGAAGGGCTCACCTCACACGCTCATCGTTGCAGGAGCGGGTTTGAGAGCAGCTGATATCGTGAGGTGCGAGGCGCATTGCCATCGGAGAGACATGACGTGAAACTGACGGAGACTAGATCGATGCGCAAGTTTCAGAACAAGGACAACACAATCTCCAAGCTGGTACTTTTCGTCTCGTGTCCTGTCTATGGCCAATCGCTAATATTGGATGGAATAGTTCGCCAAGCACATGAAAGTCGACGAGCAAGTCAGCTTCCTCCAGGGCCACAGGACTGGCATCGCCGTCGGCACACCTGCCCGACTCATGGACCTCATCGACAATGGTAAGTCGCTTCCACCACATCAGAAAGAAACACGGTGCTGACTCTCTGACAGGCGCGCTCTCACTCGAGAACCTGAAGAGACTGGTCGTGGATGCTTCCCACATCGACCAGAAGAAGCGCGGCGTCATGGACATGAAGGACACCATGATGCCGCTTGCCAAGTTTCTGGCGAGGAAGGAGTTCAAGGATCGGTATGGGGATGAGAAGAAGCCGCTGGCGTTGTTGTTCTATTAGATACGATACCCATGCAACAGAATTGATAGCAATCGTTGTTCCTGTTTCTGCTTCTCCTCAACTCTCTAGTCTCGACGGCGCGTTCGTTTGACAGTTCGTATCTTTACCCGCTTCCTCATCCGACCCTGCTCTTGGTGGTGGCATCGACATTCAAGGAGGATGCTCTTCCCAATTCCTTCTCGGTCAGCCTTGCACCTTCCCGAGCGACAACACCTACGCTCCTCCTTCCATCCTCCGAGATCAGCTCCTTCCCTCTCCCACGATGGCTTCGGCGACCATTTATTCTCATCTCTCCCACTCTCTCCCCTCTCTCTTCTCTTCTTCTCTCCATCATCCGCCACTTCACCTTGAGCTCACAAGCCCGTTTTTGGACCACTTTCTTGCTTCCCTTTTTTGGACTCGCCGCGTTCATCGCTGGCTACCTTTTTGCTGTGTCGTTTACTCCAGACTTTCTTGGTGGCTGTCGTTTACCACCTCTTTTTTGTGACTGCGGTCAATTTCAAACCCTTTGCTTGGACCTTCCTCTTCTTTTTGGCGACTGTCGCTCACGACGACTTTCGGTTCTCTTTTTTTTTTTGGCAACTTCTTCTTCTTCAACCGACCACTTCTTCTGGTCACTGTCGTTTACGCCACAACTACTACCTCTTCTTCAACTCTTCCCTTACCCAATCTCTCGAGACACGAACGCGATATGAAGCTTTATTTCGCCGCCAGCTTGATGCTTTCAAGCCTTGTCGCTGGCTTTGGCCTTGGCCATGACGTGTCTGCACCAGGTGAGCATCTTTGTACCCCTCCCTGATAGCCTTAGTTGACAAGACTATAGAATGTGCTGCTACTTGCTCTCGCAGCCTTCTTCGTTACCGCTTCACCAACCATTACGATGCACCCACCAGAGATGTTTGCATGGACATGACCAAGCAGAGGGTACGTTGGAGACCGGTCATTCTGTTAACAATGTGCTGACTCTGATCATCAGGAACTCTTCTTGTGCTTGGCTAGTTCTTGTGGAGATGACTACGGTCCTGCCCTGGCATATGCCATCTCTGCATGTTCCAACCACGGCGCTCTCATCACAGACCTTCTACCTGTTGAACTACAACATGGGGACCTCATTCCACGACGGTTCTCCCATTTGGCCCCTCGACTTGACACGGGACGTTTCGCCTTTGGCAACCAGTTCACTCTTGCTATTGACTGCACGGCCGGCTCCAATGGCGTCCTCACCTTGTCTCTTCCCGAATCTGCCCCTTCTGGTATTCCCCAGTCTCCTGCTGTTGGCGATTCTCCTCTTGTTCCTGGATCTGGAGCTAGTGATCCCAATCTTGGGTCCAGCCCACCTGTTGGCAGCACAGATCCCAACCTCGACTCTAGTCCGCCTACGGGTAACACAAACCCAAGCCTCGATCCCAGCCCACCCGCCAGTAACTCAGACCCCAACCTTGATTCCACTTCACCTGTCGGTAACGCGGATCCCAACCTCGGGTCCCACCCAGGACTTCCTTCTACATCAAATGGTGACCGGTCGGGGACATTCGCACACGCTGCTTCGAGTAACCCTGGTGGCAACGGCGTTCCTGGTAACGGTGTTGGCAACTCCGCAGCCGCAGATGCAGATGCAGACTGCTCCCCAGAAGCTGAGGACTCACACAACAACCCTTCAGGGGCCCCGAACAATGGACAGGCCCAGCATCCTTCTGGAAGCTCACCCAAAGACGACAATTCTTCCCCCAATGGTCAAGCTGACGGTCAAATGAATCCTCCATCTCCAAATTCAGCCGACGGTGCCCCTACAAGCCCAAACACCGTGCCCGGAAACCAGAATAATGGTGCCGGAACGGGTGCCGGTAGCTCGCCCCCTGGCCCCAATCAAGGAACATCGGGCAACCCAAACGATGGCTCTGGCTCTGGTCCGGGTTCCCAAGGCTCAAGTACCGATTCTGGGGGCAATGCCGGAAGCCCACCCTTTGGTCACAATCAAGAAACACCTGGTCAACCACCCTCTCAATCTCAGCCCCAACCTGCTCCTATGCCAACGGCCCAGAACCCAGGCCCATCGACTCTTGCTGGGGGCGCTGGAGTGCCTAGTCAAGCAAATCATCAAGGAGGAGCCGGCGAGGACTGCGAGGATGGCGCTACTCCTGAACCTGGTTCTGGTGCTCCAGGGAATTCCTCCCCTCAGTCACCTCCCGGAAGCCAAGGCAACCCAGTGGACTGCGCCATTGGCACTGACAACCCAGCTTGCGGTAATCAGAGCCAAGGTCCTCCTGGAACGCCGCATGTCCCATCTCCAGAGACCCAGAACCCAGGAGGATGCCCCGAGCGAGCTGATGGTTCGCCTGAGTGTGGTGCCCCATCGGGTCCTTCAGCTCCTCCAGCTCCTCCAGCTCCTCCAGCTCCTCCAGCTCCTCCAGCTCCCTCAACACCGCAAGAACCAGCACCAGCAGCCAGTCCTGCCGTTCCTATACCAGGCCAAGGCGACCAATCTCCAACAGCACCAGCACCTCCTTCAGCTCCCAACCCCAGCCCCGGACCTGATGGTGGACCAGGAAACAGTCCCCCTTGTGACGGTAGTACTGGTATATGCCCTGGTAGCCCATCAACTCCGGAAAACAAGCCTGTCCCTTATGGTCAGGAGTCCTCTCCAAACGGTCAGGTGTCTGATCCAGCACAAGTTGACGACAGTGGCGACGTTGCACCTTCATGCAACGGCAACTGCCCGACGAGCCCTGGTGGTGGTGAACCACTTGACCCTGGAACTACAAACTCTCCTGCTCAGTCTCCTGGTTCACACAACAGCCAGCCACCCAATGATTCTCAAGCACCTGGGGACCATGCGGCATCAGGACAGCCCTCTGATCCAATGACAGGTCCAAACCAACCTACTCAAACATTCATTCGAGCTGATCCCCCCTCAGAAACCTTCATTCGAGCGGATCCTCCAACAACGACAGAGTTTGTCAAAGCCAACCGTCCCCAGGAGAACCCTAGTGCCCCGAACACTGGTCATGGACCTCAAGTCATCACGGTACTTGCTCCCACGAAGGTTGAAATCACCCAAACAAGGATCATCACCGTCTAGCCAACGAGCGATGCCTCATTGGACCAATTACCGCCTCAACTCGTAGCAAACGCCGGAGTTGATATCGCACGAAGACAGGAGAGTGATCAAGAGTCCAACGACTCTATCAACTTTGAGGCGCCGATTTCTAGCTTAGACCCTAACATTACCACAACATTCATCCGATCAGATCGGCCATCAAGTGCCGCCCCGGATCCCATAGTTGTCACGGGCTCAGCAGGGCGATCTCAACCTTCGCTTTGGTATTGTGCCATCGTCCTTCTAACACTCTTCGCCTTGAGCTGTCTGGCGGACTACGACGATTTCTTGTTGATGGAAGAGGACACGATGGAGGAGGAGGGGACGGTCTGAAATCCAACTGTGTTATTATTTTGATTCGGGATATCTGCATTGATTGGTGGTGTGATAGATATCGTGGAGCCGATTGTTACCGTAATGATAATGTTCTCGCAGAATTAGATTATCCCGACAACATAATGAACTTGGTGATTTTGCTCACAAGAGCCCTGAAACAATGCCCAACCTGCTGCCTTGAACTGACCAGACTGTCCAGTCACTTGGGAACAGTCTCGAAGATGAAAAGAAGAAATTGGAGCATCAAGTTGAGAAGCCACTGAGACGTGGTGGTCGGGTATTTGGTATTTCTACTGACACAAAGCACCTAGCTAGCTTGCCTGGACCAGGACAACTCTTGGAATGGAACCCAAAACACCAAGATCCAGCAAGACACCCTTGAATGACACAAGCGCCCCGAGCTGGCAGCGCCATGAAAGACGCCCTCGCAGAGCCATGAGCCAGGAACCAGGACAAAAGGGAGAAAAGATACAACAGCGGGGATCCGAAAGCAAAACCCATATCAATACATGACCCATCGCCATGGTCCAAAAACAACGACAACAACAACAAACCAGTTTGTCCCAATTAGTCCCTCCTTTTTGTAATCCAAGACGCGCCTCCTCCACTATATTTCGGGGCCAAGAAGCCCTACCTTATCCCCAGACTTGAAAGAAGTAGTCCCATCCCATCTGCCACGAACGTCGTTTTCTCGTATCCGTCATAGTTCATCAAAAGGTGGGGGATAAAAGATGCAAGGGTGATAGAATAAGAATGCTGAAAAAAGATGAGGTATCATGCGGGAATAGATGTTTAGACAGGCGTCCAGTCCTTAAGCCAAGGGTGAGACTGCTTTAGATCAGGAATTACAGCAGTGCTGACGCTGCGCTCGCCAACAATGTTGCCAAGAGAGTGGTTGATCATCTGCAGAGTGGCTCGTCGCGAGGGCTCAAAGGCAATGGGTAGAACAGAAGCAGGAGGAAGAGGGGCCGAGGAGTCGGGAGCGAGAACAAGTTGGAGGTTGTCGGGGACAGTCGGGTCGAAACGTCCAGTCTCCTTGCGGTAGCCGGCATGCACAGATGGCTCAAGGGAAGCATCATCCTTGGACCACCAGGTCCAGTGGTTATACTCACGGTTATGACCATGCTCCAGCCAAGGATAGAGATCCGGCTCGATAGTGTCCTTCGGAACGGATCCAAACGGTCGCCATCCATAGAAGAGAGGCCATGGGTCGCGAAGGGTCAGCGTGTGGCGGTGCTGCAAGAGAGCAGCGCGTGGAACGGCATCGTTGAGATGATGGTAGGCGGTGGAGGAGAGGTCATCCTGATATGACTGGGGAGCCCCTGTCCAAGCGGCGGTGACGATGTCGGGGCGAGAAAGGGTGTCGTAGAAGCAGCCTTCGTCGAGGGTGGTGAGGTAGTTGTGGATAAAGTCAAGGATCTTGGGGTTGCCAAGCAGGAAGAGGCCGTGCCACCAAAGCGCGACGCGGGGTCGGCGGAGCGCAAAGATCTTTACCAGCATCTCAAAGTCGCAGTAGTTGAAGGCGGGGCGGATGACGCTGGAGATGGCAGCCAGCCACGGGCTGACAAGGTTACATTGGATGTCGGGCTGCCAAAAGATGCTCCAGAGCACTGGGCCCAGAGCGTAAGGGTGCATGCTCAGCGTCATGTAGTAGTGGGCTTCCCCAGCATACCGCCGGATGTCCGTCTTCTGACCCTCGTCTAGCCCCGTCGTCTTGCGCAGCTTCAGAGACGGTCTAGGAAGATGTGGCTGCAGCTTGGCCATGCGATAGAAGGGAATCGCGAGGGTTGCAAGGAAGGCGGCTTTGATGGGCGACAGGGGGCTCGGATCTCTGGATCGGCAGGGTTCATGGCCGATGCTGAACAGATTGCAAAACTCGATGAGGAGCTCGGTAGCCTCCGATGGGCTCGGAGGCTCAGCATCCGGGTCAATCGTGACCTGCTCTTCGGTAGCAATGATGAACCGCACATCTCCCGTACATCGAGCATCCCAAGGTGAGCATGCACCTCCTTCGTCATCAGAAGCCCAGCCCGGCTTTGACGCCAGAATGGCAGAGAGCCAGTGGACTAGACGCAAGGAGGCCTCGCCGGGGAGCTGAACCAGGATCTCGCTCTGCGCGAGGTCCCCAACCGCGTTGATCGGGATTGGGCGGAGGCAGGAGTCGGTGAAGTGGGCCCTCCTCTTCTGGAGTTGCAGTAGCCGGGTGGAGAAGATGTAGGACCAGCACATGGTCAAGATGGCAAGGCCTTGCGGAGCGTTGGACGCGTCTGCGCTGCCAGAGGGATTACCATAGTGGCAGGCGCTCGGATCCGAAGAGATGAGACAGTCGATGGGTTCGGGGTAGGAAAGGCGGAAATACTTTGTGGTGCCGGTAACCTTGTTGAGGTCGAGGTCGAGGTGTGGTGGGCGGTCCCGAGTGGACGGTTGGGCGGGCGCCGGTTGACAGGGCTCGGGCTCGGGCTCCGGGACGAGCCAGGTGGGGGCTCCGGCCAGGACGCCCTTTGACGGGACCGTGTCGGGGAGCGGCGGCATGTCCTGGAGCATGATGGACGGGTCCAGACCAGGGGGGAAGAAGCCTCTTGGTAGGGCAAGGGCCTGGCTGAGAAAGTGTTGCCAAGTCTGACGGCCATTATTGAAGATGCGGCGGATGTCCTTCTGCTTCGGGATCAAAGGGTCGTCGACATGGTCCGCCACAGAGAGGAATTGCTGCTCCTTCAAGACCGGGGCGAGTTTGAAGAGAGAGGGAGACGAAGCCTGGGCACTGGAAACTGGAGTCAACTCTGAAGCGAGCGAGGTCTCAGTGTCTGCGCCAGCATCTGAACGAGCACTTGCATCATCAGGCTGAGGCACAATGGCAGCCTCAGAGAGACCAGTGACGATGGTGGAACTCCAGGCAAAGGGGCGGTCGAAAGAGTCGTCCAGCTCATAATCACCGCTGAGGACCCAGGACCGGACATGGTCCATTCCCAGGTCCCACGTCAACTGCATTGTGGGAGGAAGAGAAAAATCGAGGCTCTTCTAAGTGGTTGACCAGGGGGTTGAAGACGTAGACAGCCTGGTTGTCACACGAAAGGACAAAAAGTTGGCAGGTTGACGTGGAGATGGAGAGAAAAGGAGAAGATGGAATAGAAAAGAGAAGAAAGAAGAGAGAAAGAGAAAGAGGTGTGTGAGAGAGGTTTATGGTAGATATGAGAGAGAGGAATATGGAGACGAAGGGACCGACAGACAGGGGAGAGCGTAGCAGAGAAAAGGCTGAAGATTCCGGGTGGCCACCCACCCCCGGGAACCCGTTGAGTATATAAGAAGCAAGCAAGATGCAGACTTTGAGTGATGCAGAGAAAAGCGCTGCATAGACTCGGGTTGGAGCGGGTATGGCTAGACTATTGGTGCGCGGCGGGCCTCATCTCGCGTGCTGTACTGCTTTGCCAGCTGGTGCTTGATGCTTGCTTTCTTGCCTGCTTGCCGCGACTACTACGTCCATTCCATGGCAATGACCTTGACCATGAATGATGCCGGCAACGCTGGTTGGGCTTCTACTCTGGCCGGCTGAACTGGCTGGCTGAGCTGGGGGGTTTGAGTGGCGGAGCAGCATCAGCGCCAGCAGGACGGAGAGGGAGGCAAAGAGGAAGAAGACACTAGGAGAGTCAGAAACAAGACACATGGACGGGAGCTTGCATGTCGCGCATGCCCCTGGTCATCCACTCGGTTGGTGTGCGCGAGTCTGAGCCTGGGCCGGGCTGCCATAGGAGTGAGGTGAGTGAATAGAGAGGCAGATGGCATAGAGAAAAGCAACTTTTGCAGTGTTACTGGCTGCAGCAACTAGACATACAGGGGGCCGGAGGGACGGAGGGGAAAACAAGGGGTGGTACAGGACAAGGACTGTAGCGTAGGGAGGCGTAAAAAAAGAAGAGCCAAGCGGACCCGGGACGGAGAGAAGCGGAGATGGCGGAGACGGGGGCAGCAGGAGAAAAGAAGTAGAGAGAGAGAGGACAAGAGAGATTCATTCAATTCAAGTGGATATGGATAGAGGCCCCCCCGAGTCAATGTCAATGGATGATGAAAGATGGATGATGTAGACGGGGATGAGATGGGTTTGAAGGCTGCGGTATGGATGATGGGGCATTGAGCATGGGGCAGGGACAAGGGATATAGAGACAGGGGTGGTGCCTTCCTTTCCTTTTTTCACCCTCCACACGCACTCCACGGCTGTCAGTTGCGGCGCAGAAAGGCAGGTAGGTAGGTACCAGACCGTCTATGCCAGTGTTTCTCTACAAAATTCACACTGTTGTCCGCTCTCACCTTGGCTCTAGGAGCACGGAGCTTTTTTGCTTTTCTCACCTCAACCGACTAGGACGGACGACCTACCGACCACGAGGCAATGAGGCCGGCCGTTGAACAGCCCAGGTCCAGGGGGTTCGTTTTTTTTTTTTTTTTGCCTCTCTCTGTCTCTTTTCATCTCGCTTTTCTTTTCCTTCCTTTTTTACTCCGTACTCCGGGTAAGCTGAATGACTCGCCCGAGTGGTTATTGAGTTCAATAGTTGGGTATGTATCCCAGCTGACCCGTTCTCCATCAACCATGGAATCGTAGTCTAGTATTCAGGATCGTATCCCTTGGATATAAGAGGATGGTCCCGAACAAGTTGGATGGGCGCCAATCCCCATAGACCCTCGACCCTTCAGCTGCGTCAATGTGCACCAACTCCTCAACTCCTGGTCCCCCCTCCCCCAATAATACAGTGTGCCTCTAAGCTGCAGTTGGCACTTGACTATGGCTGCTGCGTATGGGCGTCACCTTGCCTACGTCAGGTAGCCATGCTTTGGTAGCGGCGCTGACAGCTGGAAAATCCCCAAGGATGGATGGATGGATGGAAATGGACTGGGGAGGGGGTTTGACAAGAAGTGAAGAGAGAAAAAAATTTAATGGTTGTCACATGGAACCCTTGAGTCAACCACTTACAAACAAGTAGCAAGGTTTCGAAATGCAGTGCCGTCTTGACAGCCGACAGCTCCGGGGTTGCACAGCGGCTGAAGAAGGGAGGATAGCCAGCCGATCAACGTCCACCGCATCTTCTGGGACGCAGGAGGGAGAGAGAGATGGATGTCCTCGACACTACGCCGGGACTGACTAGGGTGTCGATGTCGTAGGGTCACGGCCAAGGGTCTGGAGTCAGTTGTGAGGGGCCAGTGACAACGGCCGGTCGACGATAGACGCCCCCGCTACGGAGCTTTGCTTTGGGACAGAGAGCATGGATTGCAAGGATGATGGGAGGACATGGGGGCATTGGATTTACCGCCCAGAAACCCTAGCCTAGTCGGTAGACTAACTAGCACTGTACGACAACTACCTATGTATGTACGTGCATGATGCAGATTAGATTAGTGAGATACGTGTGAGACGGCGGCGAAGGAGGAAATAAGGAAAAAGAAAGTTTTTTTTTTCCTTCTTGACAAAGCTGAAGGAAATGGGAAAAAGAAAGTAACGGGTGCCATGACCATCCATGGATGGATGTCATGGGTAAAAGGGAAAATTGGACGCCATGATGAGCGGATAGCGACAGTTGGCATTTTTGACAACTAAATGATAACTGATGAAGAAACAAATGCAGAATTATATTTGGTCACGTCTTGTAAACATAGCTACGTCAACATGTTTACCTATTTTTATCCCATCTTACCTAGGTAGACTCACTCCCCCATCCCGTCCCGTGGTAGTATAGTGTAGTGTCCCGTCCCAGGAAATCCCCAAATCCTCCGTAGGTCGTCCACCGTCTCGGCATCTCCCGCTTCCTTAGCTCCCTTCCATGTGAGCAAGCAATCCCACTCACCTCTCACTTTTCCTGCACGTTTTGGCACTCGCAGATCGATCCTCCTCAAATCTCCAATCCCACGTCGCCCCAACCACAAGCACACGCGCACCCGCACGCAGGTAGCTGTGCAGCAGCAAGCAAGCAGCACCAAGTCACACACACTCTCTCTCTCTAGCCCGGGCTGATTAGTCGGGACGGAACATTTCCTTACCCTGGTGCAGCCGGAAAACTCCATCCATCCTCCCAAGCCGTGTCTTACAATACAGTACCTATTCTGCAGCCTGTCAACCGGCGTCACAAAATTGACTTGTCTGTGATTGTCTGTAAGTCCAATCATTAATTGTGTCTTATCCTGCCTTGCGACGTCGGACAAGGAAGCAAGAAAAAAAAAAAAAAGAGGCTTGTGCTGACTTGGCAAAAAAAAAAAAAAAAANNGACTTGGAAAAAAAAAAAAAAAAAAAAAAGCAGATCCTGCATAATTTTTTTTCTTCCTGCCGCCTTGCGCAAAAAAGTAGATCACACACCAATCCTCTCACCCACCTCACATCCCAATTCGATCACGACCACGCATAATGGTGAAGAGCAAACGTGCAAGAGAGGCCACCGAGGCTGAGGACAAGCATGTCATCACTCCCGTCCAAGTCGAGGCTCCCCCCAAGAAGCGCAAGCGCAACGAAGACGATGCCACCGCCACCACCGACGTAAAGAAGGCCAAGAAGGAGAAAAAGGACAAGAAGCACAAGAAGGAGTCGCGCAAGGAGCGCAAGGACAAGCGCAAGAATCTCCAGGACCTCCCCGAGCAGGATGACGAGGAGGAGGAGGATGGTGTCAAGCAGGAAGCTGAGGATTCTCCAATGACTGATGCCCATGTCAAGCCCGCTTCTGCGACTGCAGACGCCGCAGACTCGGACAAGGCCGCAAAGAAGAAGAAGAGCAAGAAGGATAAGAAGAATAAGGAAAAGGAATCACAACAACAACAACAAGAGGAGGAGCCCACCGCCGATGCTGAAGCCAACGACGAGTCTAGTAGCAAGAAGAAGAAGAAGAAGAGCAAGAAGGATAAGAAGTCTTCTTCCGGAACCACCAACAACAACGACGAAGCCGTACCCAACGGCGCCGACGAGAACACGGCCGCTGCCGACGACGACGCCGATTCCAAAGCCGACCGCCACATCGTCTTCGTCGGCAACCTCCCCTTCACCGCCACCGCCGACACCATCCAAGCCCACTTTGCCTCGCTCTCCCCCATCCACGTCCGCTGCATGAGTGACCCGGCCGACTCCAAGCCGTGCCGCGGTTTCGCCTTTGTCGAGTTCGCCAAAGTATGGCATATGCGAACCTGCCTTGACAAGTTTCACCACTCCATGTTTGAAGACGGAGTCTCTCCCGCGCGTCGCATAAATGTCGAGTTGACGTGAGTTTCTTTACCCTGGTTTTTTTTATTGTCTCAACTGTCTCACTCATGCACCCCCTCCTCTATCTCACCCATAACCCCTCTCTTGATGCATCACATTTCCTGCGGTTTGCTTGTGTGCCTTGTGTTACACTCCCAATCCGACTCCATGGCTTGCTTCGTCACATCCCGTTGAGTCACGCTCATCACCACCTGACCGATGCGGCCCTGTCTATTTCTTCTGAGTGGCCATATGCATGAACAGCATCAGCCCGCAGCAAGAGAGAGAGAGCCATTGACAAATCGCAACGCTCTCGGAAAACATGTAACTGACCCCCCTTGTGCTACAGTGCCGGTGGAGGCGGAAAGACAAAGCGCCGCCAGGAAAAGATCCAGGAGAAGAATCGCAAGCTCAACGAGAACCGCACCAAGAGAATCGAGCGCGAGAGGAACGCCAAGGAGGAGTCCAGAGCCAACGGCAACACCGACCAGCAGCAGCACCTGGAGGATTCCATCCACCCTAGCCGTCGTGGTCGCGTCCCCGGTAATGCTTGGTAGGACCTGAATGCTAGAGATCGTCGTCGTCGACAGCGTCGTCATTTTAAGGTTGCGCATGGCAAGTATGAGGAGGAGGAAGCGTAATGATATCCTTGAAGGGAGGGATCGAATGAATCAAGTCTTGGTCGGATACACAAAAGTTGGTATGCATTTACTTGTACATAGAAAGATACCCCAAGGAATTGGATCATGACCTCGCAAGAGTGTAGTCCCTGACCATGAGTGATTACTACGTTAGTGCTGCAACTCTCCATTACCATAGAGTGAGTCTATGTAAGATCTTACTGGCAATCAAGTTGGGCGAGTTTCTGCCAATCTTATACACCAATCAATCGCGACTTTCTAGACGAATCGCAACCCCGTCCGTCTCCCCATGACTTGAGCTCATGATGAAGGACAAGGAACTCGCCTATATTAAACTTCCCATCCAACAGCCATAGTCCACGCCGCCAACTTACACCAGAGTCGAGGGACAGCCACTTACATCTAAGGCCAATGAAAAAAAAAGATATCATCATTTGTAGAACGGAGATTCCGGGCCCAGTCCATTCTAAGCCATGATGGCCAACTTGAGCGCATGCTGAAACGGTCATGGGGAACAAAGTAATGTTTAAACTTGCAGTAGATTCAGCCGTCCACGATCAACACACAAAGCAGTCACAAATAAAGCCCATAGAACAAGTTGTCTCGCTCATCCTTCTCTCCATCCATCATAGCGTCACGGTGCAATAGTCATGCAGAATAGAATGCTCCAAAAATGCAACCCGGTTCTTGAATTACTCGCAACGTCGGTATAAACTCCTCCGCGAGGAGGAAACAGATGAGAGATATGATGAGCAAACAGAAAAAATGTGGAGATAAAAATTGAACCGCAGATAGAAAGGACCAAAAGTCATTCAAGAACCGCCTCGCATATACCATCATGATATGCAGTTATAGCTGTTTAGTTGTTTGTTTGTGTGTGAGGTTGAGGGGTTGTTTTAGAGCAAAAACCCCCCAGGATATTCCGTTAGAGCCGCCGTCTTTGTATCGCCAAATCGTCGATCATTTGTCCAGAGCCGTCATGTCATTTTGCGTCGTCGAGACGCCTTGGTTGAGAAAATCAAACAAGCGCGTGGGTTACCCGCGCGCGGTGCAAGGTTGGATATCTACAGGATCGAGCACTTCTTATTTTTGGGGGCCTTGCTAGTCTGAGTCCGAGGGTTAAGGACAGCCCTAGAGCCGAGTTAGATGGTTTGAGGGAAATGCTCAGAGGAGAACCTACCGAATTGCCTCGTCGAAAACGCTCTTAAGGTTCCTTTGAGTCAGAGCCGAGCACTCAAGGTACTTGTAGGCCTTGATTTCCTTGGCGCAAGCCAGCGCCTGTTCGTACGACACGGGCTCCATACGCTTTTGACGGAGGGACTCGAGGGTAGCGGCGTCTTCTCGAAGATCGAGCTTGGTTCCGACCAGGATGATGGGGATATTGGGCGCATGATGGTCGATCTCGGGGTGCCACTAGAGCTTGTGTCAACGGGACTCGGGTTCTTGTTCGCTGCGTCGATGGTCGTTTCATCGTACCTTGGCTTTGACGTTGTCAAAAGAGGGGGGGCTGACGATGGAGAAGCAGATGAGGAAAACGTCGGTCTGGGGGTAGGACAGAGGTCGCAGTCGGTCGTAATCTTCCTGACCAGCGGTATCCCAGAGACCCAGACTAATGGGCTTGCCATCCACCATCACACTCGCCGAGTAGTTATCGAAGCTGCATCACAGGTTGCATCAGCCATCATGTTCAGGATGTTATCGGCGGGAAAAGCGGGAACCAACACGGTGGGGATGTATTCGCCAGGGAAGGCATTCGTGGTGTATGAGATGAGCAGACAAGTCTAGGTGGAGAATGGAGAGTCAGTACAGAGCTTGCATTTACTGCATCTGACGGCGATGCTTTCATGTCCAGACGTACCTTGCCAACTGCACCATCACCAGTCACAACACACTGCATCAGCGGTCAGCCACCCAAGGTATTGCGTCAGACAACCAGCGACCGACAAACCTTCAACGATTGCACGCCGGGCTGGGCCATTGTTGCGATGGGTTGTAGAAGGGATCGGAATAGGTTCGGCCGTAAATGTCAACTCGTGATTTTCCGGTGCGCAGGTCGAGATGCGGGATGGTGGACGACGAGGTTGTGATGGAGCCGTCTAGATGTAGGAGCAGGACCCGAGGCGAGGAGAGGGGAACGACAATGACGGAGCGAGCGAGGACGGGGGCTCGGAGTGCGACGGTGAAGCTGGCGATGAGATAGGTAAGCGACGGTGGGACTCGAATCGCTCGACAAAAGTTTCAAGGCTGCATAAATTTAAAGAGGAAAGGTCAGAGCGAGCAAACTTGACACGAAACCGAGGTGTAGTTCACGCGTTTTGTGCCGCAGAAAGGTGAGGCCACAGGAGGAGGTTCAATGATGGGAGCGATCCACCACAGAGAGAGCAGAGCAGAGCAGAGCAGAGCAGAACAGCCCGAACAGAGACAGACCAAGGAGAGTCCGTCGACCGCCCGCCCCAGCCAGAGAGGACCACGAGAGAGGCGCCCAGGATAGCCAGTAGCCACCGCCGGTGCCACCTTAGCCTACTAAGGTCCCCTGCTAGAGACAGCCCTAGCCTTGCCAACAGCCCGCTGGGCTGGCTGGGGGACAAGGGGGCCTTTCGGGTGGTGCTCCTGTGCCGCTCAGAGTGTCGGAGCTTCTGGACAATCACGGCCTCTGAAGGAGCTCTGCTGGACAGCTCTAGGCGCCTTGGGAGTGGGGGGTGATACAGGGGGTCCCCTACGGCCAACCAAGGTACGCGGAATGATTGATGGAGGAGAGGGAACCTGCCTTTGCTTTGCGGTTTGTGTCTCTGATAACGCTTCTTTTCGATGGCCAGCTGTGGCTGGGGATGGCTTCGGAGCGCGCCGAGATGAGGTGATAGAGGACAAGAGCAGGAAGAAGAGACACGAAATAATGCAGTGACGCTTCAACGTATGTAATGTAGGTAGGGAGAAGCAGCAACAACAATCCCAAAAAAGGCACAGTAACGGATATTCGCAGGAGCTGGTGGGATGGACAACTCGTGGCTGTTGTGAACGGAAAGGAAAATGGTGGAGGCGGGCGATCTTCTGTGCGCGGACGTCGCATGTGTGAGGTAGGTACCTTAGGTACCTGTTCCTTGCGTCGGTGTGGTGTGAGTACCTCCCCTCAGCCTAAAAAACAACACCAACCGCCGCCCTCCACTCCCCATCTCGTCCACCCGTTTCTTGGTCCCAAGAGGTGGTCGGGGGATTGTGGATCGGTGGCGGGGGAAGTGCAGAAGCAGTTGGACGGTTGCAATCGTTGAATGGATTTATTTTAAGCCCATGATGCACATTGACGGGGATGGCGCACAAAGACAACAAGGGCCAACAATGGGGATGACACAAGAATTCCTCAGTTTGCGTATGCCTCACCTCAGGTGCAGGTGGGAGGACGTCAGGATGGGCAGGACGTGCGTTGGCCAAGAGCCAAGAGAGGCTGGGAATAGTAGGAAATGTCGATGCCTACATACATTTCACCCGCATGGAGGGTAAGTCAGGGGTTGAGGCTTCAATCTCGAAACGAATCACCATTGTTGTTCCCGAATGGATGCCATCCAAGTCATTCATGGCGCTTATCTGAACGTTTTGATTCAACCACAACGCACTGCACAGCAGTGGCACAAATATATACCGTATTTTGAAGGTCGAAAGTCATCCAATCAACAAGGATCGATAGCTCAGTGGTACGAGCGAGGGATTGCAGATCCCTAGGTCGCGTGTTCGATCCACGCTCGGTCCTAACATCTTTCTTTTTTGCCTTTGCTGACTATCTTGCCGGCTTACATTTTGCTCTCCATTCGTCTCACTCATCCCCCTCACTTGTAAGATTCCAACAAGTTGCAACTCCTGGTCTATCAAAAATCACCCACTGTTTTTTCGTGGCAACTTTTTTGAATCAATATCAAGTGAGTGGTCCGAATTGGCGCCAAGTTGTCGTTGCTCTCGGTCCCTGCGGTTCAGATCCGCAACCCACATCTCCACTATATCGGTCGCTAATAACTGCCGTGTAAGCCTCGCACTTCAGCTTCTCAAACATCATGGCTTCGGGCGCCTTTTCTTCTTTCTCGCCGTGGCATATCCCACCCCTCTTCATCGCCAGTGCCTTTACCCTTGGCGGCCTTCTTCCCTTCGTGAACCCTGCCCGTGCCATTCGTGAGTACGGGTTGCCAGAGGGCATAGCCAGGTCTCAGCAAGCGCACACGTGTTTCGCTGTTTACGGTTCTCGGGTATCCATCATGGGTGTTTCCATGTGGATATTCTATCTACGAGGTGACTTCAAGTCACTGGATACATCGATGGCTTTGCTTTTCTGGGCTGGTGTTGCAGATGGATACCTGTGCTGGAAGGAGGGCGTTCCGGGCAGAGCCCTGTTCAGGTTTCTTGCTAGTGTTGTCGTAGGTGGTTGGGGGTTTCTTGGGTTGACTTCAAGGGGTTGATTGTAGCCCGGTCTTGACTGACTCGAGTCAGTGAATATCGCATTACAACCTACCTATTTGGGCGATGGGGGCCCTCAGGCCGATGCTCTGTACTGAAGTCTAAATCTAGCTTTTCAGGAAGTTATCTTATCAACTTGTCACTCTATCAGTATTCTGCTGGCCTTAACGGATGCGCTGTTATCTAGTTATATGTTGTGTAGTTTCGTACCTCCAAGTTAGAAAGGCATTGTATAACAATGCTGTACTTCGAACCATTCCCTAGAAACTCTTGTGACACACTGTTCCTGTCCCGAGCAGGAAGGTATGGCGCATTGACTCAAGTCAATGAATATCGTGAGTGAGGCTGTGCCGGGTTGCGTTTGTCTATATCGATGCTCCTATGAGTTCCACAACGCCCGGCTTATCGTATCCCTACTCCTTGAAACATGAAACGTCGGAACTTCAGGCAGCCGGCAACAGAGAAAACTGATGTCACAAGCTGAACATGTTACCGGCAATTCAAATGACCCCATCCCGAATAGAACCTCGTGGTTCATCTCGTAATAATTGCCTGTCATGTTGCAACTTCAGCTGTAAGTTGGTGTTGCAGGTCATGATAGGGTAGCTGGCCCGTGCACAATCATGGACCCCCTCGTCGCGTGTGGCTGGAGCTTGTCGCGTCCCACCTTTACTGACATCCATCATCGACATGGATCAACAACATCAACAATAGCGAAGGAGGGAGTTTGATGCGAGCCTGTGAAGGAATCAATTGGTCCGAACACCAGCGGACGGCAATTTATACTTGATACCTGTCAACCTATCAACCTGTCATCTGCGCCGCCCTTTCACTCTCAACTATCGATGCGCAACCTCTAAACAAAACATCATGGACTCAAGCCCCATCGGTTCGCCTATCAAGGCTGCCTCACAAACCCCGTCCCGAACTCCCTCACGAACTCCAAACCGCCGCGCCTTCAGCGCCGAACCGCACTCGGGCCGCGCTTCAATACACACCCCCCTCGACCGTACCGGAGCTCGCGACCTCCGCGCCTCCATCCGCCGTGGCACTCCAGGTTCCATTGGGCGATCCAATGCCCCAACTCCCCATGCCAAAGCCGCTCGTCGAGCGCTCGACCAGCGCCGAACAGCCATATTCACGCCTGGAAAGAACCGACGGCGTAGTCTGATGCAGCAGCGTGAGACGCCCCTGGACATTCTGCGAACACTGGGTCGAGTACTGGCGCCAACAAGCAAGCCTATCCAGACGTCCTCGTCTTCGTCACCGGATGACAAGTCGACCATATCGCCCGTGCAACAAGACGAAACCAACATTTACGAAGATGACGATGTAGACGACTTGCCGATCGACAGGCCACGGTTATCTTTGCCGCTTGATGATGAGGATGCTTCTAGTACAAGCTCCGATCTGCGGCCTCCGCGGTTGTCGCAACTCGAGGAAGACAACTTTACGATGCAATCAATCGAGATGCCCCGACGAGCTATCAGCGAGCAGGCGGCATCAAGGCTATCCCGGGGAAGCTTTGGAAGCATGCGCATGAGTGATTATTTCAACGACGAAGAAGGCACCGAGGATATTGGTCAACAGTCGGATTTCTTCCCAGGTCTGCTTGAGGACCTGCAAGCAAGAGCGGGTGCGGATGACCTTTCTCTGGACCAGTAAGTCGAATTTGATATGTGTTTCACGAACTGGGGTATCCTAACGAGGAGTGCAGGTTCGATGCTGACCAGTCACGGCGGATGACTGTTGGCCGAGAGAGCGATTTCAACTTTGAGATACCTCCTGGTGTAGGAGAACAGACAACATTTATGCTCTCTGACCCAGCTGTTGATGTCCCGCAGACATCACCTATCGTTGATCGCTCTATTGCAGAGGCCATAGGCGAAGACGCTCAGGAGCGTAATGCCGATGTGGTGCTCGGTGACTCTGACTCGGATGCAGGGGGCGCAGGCTTCGACATGGGTGGATGGGACTATGACGCTGGCGGTGTTGACGACCACAGCTCACTGGATGAGGGGCTAGAGCCCATAGCAGAGCCTACGGTGACTGCCCCCGTACATCGAGAACAAGCCGAGGATAGACTTCCACGTGGGTTGAAGGCAAGAAAGAAGCAGAAACGGATATCACAGCATGGCATCGAGTATCCGCCACTGCCCCCGGCGTTCGTCAAGAGGGTGGCCCAGACAGCTCTCCAGTCTTCAGGTATTAGCAACCAGCGTCTCTCTGCAGAGACGTTAGATGCCCTCATCCAAGCATCTGAGTGGTTCTTTGAGCAACTGGGTGACGACCTGGGCGCCTACGCGGACCACGCGAAGCGGAAGACCATCGAGGAGAGCGACGTTTTTACGCTTATGAAAAGGTACGTTGATGGTTTACTTGGGTATCAGCTCCTTTTTTGTTCTAGCCAGAAATTCTAATATGGTACAGGCAACGCCAGATAGGGCCGCGTTCCTCCATGTTTTCTCTCGCGCAGAGGCACCTCCCGAGAGAACTGATGCAAGAGCTGAGAATGCCTGTTCCGCAACCCGCCAAACAGAGACGTGCCAAACGTCCGCGGGAGGAAGATGGCGAGGGAGAAGTGGCAGAGTATACATGAGTCTTACATGGGTATGGATGAGTGAGATTTACATTTTACAGGCCCTTTGAGCGGGCTACCCGACGAGCAATCTCGTTTGAGGGCTTCTTGACGACCATCCACAGCATGATGGAGGTTGCGGCACAGAGACCATACCTGAAGTCAAGGGATTAGAAACCCGAGAGGATTAGTGTGGGGATGAAAGAGGAGGTGACATACCATGTGAAGATGTACTGGGCGTGGTTATTCCGTAGGTTGACCTCTGCAGCTCGACCATAGGGAATGCCGCGAGCCTCATAGTCGACCATCTGCATGAACTCGGGTTCTACTGTTGTTAGCAAAGATGAACTGGAGGAGATGGCAAAGATGAAGCAGAGGAGGTTATGCATACCCATAGTGGCCTCAATCCAGACGGGCTGGCTACCCGTCAACTCGGCCATCTGTTTGACATCAGGGAAATAAAACAAGCCCTTCTCGGGCTGGTTGTCAGGCGTAAACATGTTCTTCTTCCACGGTTCTCTGAGCAACCCCTCCACCGTGACCTCGCCCTTGGGCAATCCATCCGGCCTCGTCCTCTGATTTCTGTGCTTCTTGTCGATCCAACCGCGGTTCACAAGAATAGTCGTGGCGTCCTCACGTTCTAGAGGTGTAATGACCATGTATCCGTCAGTACCGTCTCGCATGCGTGGTCCGATGAGCATCTCTTGGTCGTGTCGGAAGCGGCCTGTTGCTGTGACACGGCGGTAGTCGAACTCGTGGACGGCCGAGGGGTCGATGGTGGGAGGGAGAGGAAGGGGATCTCGGACGAGGCGGTCTTCGAACTTTGCGATGAGCTCCGTCTTCCAGCCTAGACGCTGGACCTGCCATGAGCCGAGAATGAATGCCGTGATGGGAATGATGGCTGCGCAGAGGTTAGCTCTCCGCTTGTTTCTATGTATGCGTGAATTGACGCACCGAGGATGATGAGACCAGGTCCATGGCGCTTCCCTGCACGAACAATCTGCGGCGGTCCATCAAGAATCGACACAAACTCCGGGTCATCAGCATCTGGCTGCTTCTTGGTATTGCGACGAAAGGTGGATGATGTGAAGGGTCTTTTCGGCGGGGCGGAGGTCAATCTCGGACATCGGGGGGTGGGCCTTGAAGCGCGTAGGCCTCGCAGCAGCAGATTTCGGGGCGCGTTCATTGTGGTAGATGACGCATTGGAGAGTTGGGAGATTGTCGTGGTGGAGGTGGGATGGTTATGGGCTTGATGGTGATGATGTCGTTCTCGGACCGGACGGGAAGACCCACTTTACGGAGCTAGAGAGTCGGCGACCTGGGTTTACATAAATGAGGTCGCGAAAACAAGAGTGCCATATTGCTTTCAGAGTGACAATTGTTACGATTTTAATCGAATTGATGTGACTGATTCACACTATGACCAAGTGGGAGGAAATATAGCGATTGAAAACGAATTGATCATATAACGTGACAATTGGAGTTGTAGGTGTAAGCTGGGTTGACTTGTGAGAACTTGGAGTGTACTACCGGGGATAAGGCACGGCGATGGTAAGAATTCCAGTCTATTTGTGGATGATAATCAATGTAATTGTTCTGAGTAGGGTCTATATCATTGTCCTTGAGCCCCCAATGGTGTTCTGAACCCTGGGCTCTTTAAATCCAACGGCATCCAAGAAAGGCATGGCTGGCCGCTACTACAAAGACGCCTAGTTCTTAAGAGCGTCGATCCACTCCAGAGCAACCTTGGGTTCCATTCTGTTTCGGTAGTCGGGATCGAGGTAGACGTTACGGACGACACCAGTACCATCGACAAGCAGAGTGGCAGGAATGGGCACCTCAAAGTTGTCAATGCCGTTGCGCTTGGAGAGGTCAACGCCGACCTGCTTGAAGAGGTCCTTTGCTGAGACTTGGTCAAAGACGATGCCGAGCTTCTTGGCGACTTCGTTGTTGCGGTCCGTGAGGACGGGGAACTTGATCTCGTTCTTCTCGGCAGTGGTCAAGCTGTAGTCGGGCAGCTCGGGAGTCAGAGCGACGAGAGTAACACCGCGGGCCTTGTACTCGTCGAGGTGACGCTGAAGGTGCTGGAGAGCGATGTTGCAGTAGGGGCACCACTCGCCGCGGTAGAAGGTGATGAGAAGAGGGCCATTGGCGAGTAGGTCATCGCTGGAGACTTTCTTGCCGGTGGCATCACTCAGGCGGAATGAGGGAAACTTGTCGCCGACTTTGACAGCGTTCTGGGGCTTGAAGAACTGGACAAAGTCCTCGATGGCGGCAGTGATGGGTTCGGAGCCAGGGACGCCCTTGAAGGACTGGGCGATGGCGGTAAGCTGCTCAGTTTGGGAAGACATTTTGTAGGATTGTTTTAATGAAGATTGGAGTCTTGAAAGATGTTTTGGGAGTGGTAAAGTTGTTATTGTGTTGAGTGTTGTTGATGTGATGCTGGATTCAACTCAACACCACGTCGACTCTGTCTACTATATACTCAATTCCCTTCCTCATCCAACACAAACTGTAACATGATTATCAATCCGAAATTATAAATCTCGAAATGAGATGACCTCACTTTGTCCGAACTGATTAATCCACTTGCGCCTGCCTGATTGTTGGTGTTGTGTTACTTGCTACTTAATGGGCCCGGGTCCGCGGGCAGGGAAGGTAAGGATTCGGCCGACTCGACCGAATTCGACCGAGCTAAAGCCCATGATCCTCATTTGAAACCAACAAACAACTAGCAACTTTTCCCGAAAGGACAGTCAGTCTTACACACGCGAATCATATCATGCAGTCACAACCTAAGCGGATGAGACTAGGCACCAAGAGCTGTACTGAGTGCAGACGCCGAAAAGTTCGATGCATATTTCCCGAAGGTTCAGACAGATGCCGACAGTGCAAAGCCCACAAGGCGGCGTGCAGGCCCCAGCAGGCGCCTTTGAGCAACTCGCCCAGCACTTCGAGTCACTCGCCCGACGGTGTGCACTCGGATGGAGACATTTCTGAGATCCTCCGTCGGAGAGAATGCCAGAGACTCGGTCTACAGCCGGACACACCTATCGAAACCCTCTTCACCCACATTGTTGGCAGCCCCGTCTCGTCCGAGAACAGTTCTATCGATCTAGAGCAGGAGACCAAATTTCTTCTCGAAAACGCACCGCTCATGAAGAACCTTACAGAGACTCTGCCAATCCAGCTCGGTCTTGAAGCCCAGTTGCGACCACGGCCAGGGGAATCTTTTGCTAGTCGTCCTCGAATAACTTACTTGCCCAGCGTCCCGGTATTGGTCAGCATTTTGGAGTATACGCAGCAATTCTGGTCCATCTGGCCTCTGGCATTTTCCGTTACTGAAACGGGTGAAAGGATTTTCCCAGACTCTGTGCCCATGGCAGTGAGGTTTATCGATCAAGCGGCCGCAGCCCCAGACTCGGGCACCTCCGCAAGAGCTTTCGTATGGCTCTGTCTTTGCCTTCAGGAGTTGCCCAAAGACTTCAACAAGGGCACACCTCTGAGCCTGCCTTGGAAGACATCCAAACTCATTGATTTTTACCTTGAACAGGTGGAGCATCTGCTGCAATCACACTCGCCTCCCGTCTGTAGCCTGGAGTTTATCGAGGCCCTCACGCTCCAATACGAACTCTTCATCTTCATGGGCCGCCCCTGCAGTGCTTGGAAGAGCACCAGGACCGCCTTGAACAACGCCATGATACTGGGCTTGCACGGGTTCGTCCAAAACCCACGGAAAAAGGAGATATGGAATGCTCTCTGGGTACAGGATCGACATCTATCATTATTCCTAGGGCTACCTTATGCTGTTCCAGAGCACTTTATCCGCCTGGACGAAGCTGACGAACATGATACCTTGGTGCGGAGGATCCTTCGAAAGGTGGCTATCATTTCGGGCCACATCACCGATCGAAATTGTCACCAGCTCGAGTCATCATATTCAAGCACAGCTCGAATCATAGAGGAGATGGACCAGCTCAAGGAGATGATACCAGACGTGTGGTGGGAACCCACCGAGGATGATATAACTGGGATGTATGGCGTAGACTTTACGCGCCGTGCCGTCATCCTCTTCTATCACACAACCAACAAGTTGCTGCACTTGCCTTATGTGCGCATGGCAGCACGGGATAAGCGATACAGCTACAGCCAAACTACCGCCTTTGAGTCTGCCGAAGGAATGGTACGAGCCTACTTGAATATGCGAGTCATCGGAACTGCTCCTATGAACTGTCACTTTGTTGACTTTATGGCCTTTAGCGGAGCCGCCATCCTCGCTGCGGATTTGATATCCAAGAATTCCACCCGTTCGGTCGAGGAGGAGGAGAGGCTATGGAAGCTGATCATGGAGCTGGCCAAAAGCATGAGAGATATGGCCTCTGTGCTAGACTGCACCGTAGCAACTCAGTCTGCCGAGGTGCTGGAGAATCTTTATGCGGCACGATACGGGAACTACGCTGGGCCAGAGAAATTCGAGGTGACGATACCTTACTTTGGAAGGATACGCATCTCGCGGGTCGAGAGGCCTGCGCCTGCTCTCGCCCAGAATGTCATCCAGTTCGAGACCAACGTCTTCAACATGCAGCTGCCGACTGATCTCCAACTCTCATGCGAGCTGACGGAGAACTGGAGTTCTGGGTGGGATTTCGATTATACATATGAGTGGCAGGATGTTTTCAACTTTGAGCAAGTCGGATCTTGACAGGTTTTTTGGCTGCCCCTCCTTTTGCGAATAGCTTCATCTGCGATCAGCTACCACCACAACACCACAGCACAATTCACCCAGAACACAGTCATAGAAAAGTGCAAAAAGAACAAAAACTACATCAGCAAAAAAAGAATCGCGCGAGGGACAGACGTCTGCAGGCAATAACCTTTTTCAGAACTCAAGACCCGTATACATCGACATGCCCACCTTATGT
>JABCKD010000824.1:0-21349 GCA_013186415.1 Fusarium sp. NRRL 66088 | reverse complement strand
ATATATATATTATTATTAAATAATCCTCGGCGAAGCCTCGCTAAGGGGAAGGCGCGACCTCTGCGACTTCCTAATTGAGCCTAGTATCATCACGTGACACCTTTCAAGGCGTGTGGCAGGCTGTCACATTTGACACCAGGCCTTAAAAGCGGCGATCTATGGTAGGGCACGTGTCGCTTGAGTTTCGTCTCATAAGACCAAACCCTCTCGACACCTCTCAGTCAGCGCCAAGGGCTAACATTTTCGTGGATATCAACCGATCTCCCTGTCAACCTCCTCAAGACGACCGGGAGATACCACTGCGAAGACGCGAGATTTGTTAAGTATCGAGAAGGACAGACTCCATCCGATGATGAACCTATCACTGAAGATATATTCGATTATCCACGTGGACCAACGGTGGAGCTGAGAGTAACAGGTCTCCTTTACCGCGCGAGACTGATCGATGATGGAGATAGGTACCTTTCTGTCATCTTCATCGACGAGACAAATATTGCACTCCAGTATGATAGTCGGTCTATCAGCATCAAGGAGGGCAACGTCGGCCCCGCGCTTATGGATTTTGCCATAAATCCTTTGGAAATCCCGGGTATTGAGTCACGAATCTTCTTCTATATGCCTTGGGGAATGAGTGACGTTGACCCGGACAGCGAGGTTGGGTCAAGCTCTGTCCTTCTTGAGTTGGTCAACCGAGAAATGGGCCGTTTTCGCCGAATTGTAATGATTCGTCACGGCTTGGAGGATTTAAAGTCCATGTCGAAGGGCAAGGGTGGTGACGAGAGCTTGCCCAGCTGTTATAATCCGGAGACGCAGAAGCACACCATCCATATTATTTGATCTGGATATTACTTAGGTTTGTTTGCCATGGGGACCGATAGTTTCACGGGCACTTGCCACAGAGGGAGGCTTTGATGGAGATGTTGAATAGAAACTCGCATGTTCGAGTACTACCTTTAGCGATAGACACAACTACTTGCCTTCTTCATCAACTGATGGGGATATCGAAAGTCACTACGGTGTTTTAAGCGCTTAGGTTGTGATGCCGTCATTCATTGATAACTGCGTCTCTTTGCCTCTTCGGTCAATGGCCTCTTTGGAGATATCATTGTTGAATCCCGAGGGAAAGAATATAGTAGGGTACATATACAGTCGTAGTCTCTGACCTACATTGTCTAAAACATGGCCAGTTTCCATCCTCCAGCTACCCCTCGAGCGATACAGAATGCCATGCTTGCGATCATGTAAAACCCGCCTGCAAAGATGATCAAGTTTCGGTAGCCACCTTCGCTTCCGTCAAGCAAAGCACCGGCAATTGGAATGCCAACCAAGGCCCCGAAACTTGCGACAAAGTAAGCCATCCCGTTTGACTTTCCATAATCCTCGATCCTGCATACTCGAGACACACAAACTGGTGATAAGCTGATGGCTGCCCCTGACCAGAAGCCAAAGAGTACCGAGAACGCCATGACCCGTGCATGATCTCCGTCTGCTATTAACCATAGACCCAGGATAAAAGCTCCGCAGGACAGAGCTGTGACTATCATTGTGTTGAAAGCTCCGAAGCGATCGGCGATGTACCCAGGAAGAACTCGTCCAGGGATGGCGCCGGCGTTTAGGAGGACATTGAGTAGATATGCCTCGCGTGAGCTGAACCCGTAGGAGAGTGCATATGAACATAGATATGTATAAGGGATAAAGACAGCAAATTCCACCAGGAAGATGGCTGCTACCGTGACTGAAAAGTTGACGTCCCTGAAAAGACCAAAGTCGATGTAAACTTTGGCCCTTTTGTTATGAGGTATACGCTTCCGGAGGAATATGTTGGCGACAATGAGGAGACCAAGTGATAAGAAGGCTACTACTCGGATGGCCCAGGGGAAGCCGATGCGTGGTGTCAGATAGAGGATGATGATTGAGAAGATGATGCCTCCAATACCACCAGCACTGCAAGCTAGGCCAGTTGCAAAAGCGCGACGCTTACAAAACCAATGGCCAATGGCCGAAAGACTTGGGTTGAAAAGTAAGGATGCGGATATACCTCCAAGAACGCCGAAAGAGAGGAGAAAATGGTAGAACTCTGAGCGTCGATGTTAGCAAACTCATGTGGAGGCGGGAAGGGATGGGGTACCTGTGGATAGACTCATGAAGATTAAGGAGGCAACGACACCAATGGAGCCCGGGAGAAGTAGTAACTTGATGTCGTATGCATCAAAGACAGGGCCTGGGTCGACTGTCAGTCTGTGTCCCAGGTAGCAAGGCTTGAGAGATTTCTCACCAACTTGGGCACCACAAGCGGTGATGAAGAAGGCGTAGCAGCTAAATATCCATCCTGATTTACTCTCTGAGATTCCCTCTAGTTCATTCTCGGAGATCCAAGCCTGGAGGACAGCCAAAGTATTGAGCAGGCCCATGGGAGGGACCATTGCACACCAAGCACCTACAACAACCATCCAGGCCTTGAATCCGCCGTCTGGATAATCAATCTCGTCATTTGGGGCATCGTTATCTGTTTGTGAAAACCTGTTAGTAGATTGACAGTCGTCATATCAACAATGAACTTGCCCTCTTGAACTGAGATTGATTGCACCGCCCTGGAGCGCACAATCTGAGGGTCGCCCTCAACCATGCCGGGTACACTTGAAGAGGTATTCTGCAAAGGTTAAGGAGAGGAGAGTTTGAGCTGTTCAGGTCGCTAGTGCGAAGAAACTTTGAGGTTGAGAAAATACTTCACAGAGAAAGGCAGCCCCTCTTTGACGTGAATGGCCGAGACGGAGCGCGCCGATCAGCGCGACATGACTCAACCTATCAAATGTCTTGGCTGCCAGTATCAGCTTTATCACAAAGTATCTACAATCTTTCAACATTTGGAAGGGCTTTTGGACCTGGCTACAAATGGGAGGGTTTCAATGTCTTAAGGCACAATAAATGCTGAATTCATGGAATGGCAGAGGAGGAAGTTTGGGAAAGGATAGGGAAAAGTAGCATAACTTTGTTTCTGCCTTGATCAACTCTTCCTGAAAGATGCAGAAAAACAAAAGTAGAGCAGCGATGAGAATGGAGTAGCAAAAAATGAAAGACTCAAGACGGTGAGCATCCAAAAAGAGAGTGTCTCTGCGTCATCCGGAATTCGAATCCGAGCCTCAACTTCTCTCTAATGGAAGAGTTGAATCCTAACCCCTAGACCAATGACGCTTGTTGATGTCTCAGCTGCCAAATATTGGGGATTATATGGACCAGTGGTGTTTGGGTCCATTCTAGGCTAGTCCTTGAATGCCCTCGCTTGCATGCTAACCTCGCCAAGACCCCTGCATTGATGTGGGGAGTTTATCTGAGTGCATTTGACATGATTGAAAGTTTTATAGAGGTTTTCCCAACTTCTAACTTTATCTAGATACTGACGACTCAGAAATAGGGCTAGGGGTGGTGCTGGACTACTTAGCCATAGAATCAAGTATAAGACCAGTCCAAACCGAGCCGGAGCCTAGGCTGATACAGACAGTACAGGTAGCCATTCAACCACTTAGATATCACACCAAGATGGTAACTTTGGTATTGGTGGGCTTTCAAGATATCCAAAATCATGATTCATTAGACATAAATACAATCAGGCTCCATGGTCTATACCGAAATCCCAGAAACCCCCGATTTAGCGCTCTTCCCATCCAAATCCTTCATATCGACCAACTGCGTCTCATCACTATCACCATATTGCACATCATAGGTCCGTTGACACGTGATCCCCCTCGACTCAACCGGTCGACGAGTCGTATCCACCTCCGTAGTAGCGTTCGTGCCTAGCTGTCTGGACCTGTTCTTGTTTGTGTTTCTTCCAGTGTTGCTCGCGTAGTTGGGATAGTATCCTCGAGAAGTACCCAGAATCTTGGGGAAGAGTCTGACCAGGAGGATTCTTAGGGAGGGCATGCAGGCGCAGATCATGCCGACGTTGATCTCGATTGTAGACCATTTGGAAACTTCTAGAAACTCCCAAGTCGCGTTCTCGGTCTCGGCTTTGAACCTAACAACCGCTCTGAGTCGCAGAATGCTGACAATGGTGACGCTGAATAACAGTCAGTAACAGGCTCATAATCACAGTACCAAGTGCTCGCCAATGCCACCGGCAAAGACAAGAGCATCAACGCGACCTTCCAGAGATACATAGTAGGAAAGACTTACAATGTGCCCACGCAAAACATCATTCCAACACCAATCTTCTTCTTCCAGTCCAAGTTGAGCGCCTTGAGCTGAGACAGAGGAACTGCCAGCATCCAAAAATCAAGAGCGATGCTGATGGCGGCGTTGGACCAAGTGATGGCGTTGAGATCAGCGCAGTGTCCTTGGTGTTCACCATCCCACTTCTCCCAGAAATAGCTGATTGGTTGACACTGAAACACAGCCGTGAACACAAAAGCCAATCCAAAAAGGCTGTTGAATATGACGGTTGCCCAGAGAGTCCTTCGAACGCCAACGGTTGGAAAGATGCGAAGGTAGAAGAATAGGAGGGACAACTTTAAAAGTGTGACTTGGGCGAAGTAGAGGATAGCCATGACGTGGAAATAATAGCCAAAGTTGGTGATTTCAGTCCAAGTAAGAGTCCAGATATCGCGACCTAAGCCGTTTGCTGCCGTGCCGTGGACAGTGATGACTGAGCTCGGAATGCCGGAAAGAAAGGTGATGAGTATGAACCAGTCGTCAAGGCCAAGAGGAAGCTTCCAATAGATCTTTGACGCAAAGCGTTGAACGATGAAAAGACCCGTAATAACGGCGAACGTGTTGGACAAGATGATGTATTCGTCTGACTTGTCTCGGGTAGGGGCGCCACAGCTGGTCATTGTCAAGTTGACCGTGGCTTATGACAATTAGCGGTGCTACCTGAGGAGGAGGAGCTGAGACATACCCAAAGATTCTTTAATGGTGCATTTCTGCTTGACACATACGTTCATGTCTATCTGAAGCTGGTCATCGGTGCATATGCAAGCCTGGTCTGTGGCGGAGCATGTCGAGTTGCCGATGGCAGTTGTGAGGCATTCAATCTGATTCGATTAGCATAAGAACCAACAGCGCACGAGGACAGAGAAAGTCTCACAGAACACTCAGGCCAGCCCGCGAGAGTAGCCGAGGTAGAAGACGCAGCCAGACCAGCTGGCAACGCCAAAAGGCAAGCAAATAAGCTGACTCCAAAAATCATCATGAAGCATCACCAAGAAAGAACAAAAAAGTAAAGTGGACAACCAAGAAGGGCTCATGTCATTTTTATTAATTAAACTTTCACAAGCTAAAACAGTCAGTCCCTTTAAAAAAAAACCTTTCTAAAACCCGTGGATCCAAGATCGCCGCATCAGTGATTCAAAACATGTGAACGGACTGCAAATAGTCACACACCATCACACATCAACGCACAGACTTACCCGATACCAGTTGCCCGATTCAGTGCGCCCGTAGGGTAACTTCCCCAGAAGATCCCTATTTAGATCCGAACAGTCACTATTTCCGGTGTGGCTCTCACGTGTGGCGTTGGAGTCTTGACGAGAGAGGTAGAAGCTCCGAGAGTTGCACTTGTACTTTTTTGTAGATCAGGGCCGGAGGGCGGGTGGGGATCTTTTGTTCTTATTGGAGAGGTTACGTGAAGGCATGAATCAGGGGTAAAAGAGTTTTTTTCAGGAGCAGAGAATAAGGGACATGAGCAGTTGTGACACAATAAGATGCAAGGACTATTCTCAAGGCTCAATTCGACTTCAAATCAGCTTTAGAGACGTATTCGTCCATCACTGTCGTTGAGATCAAGATACACGATCACGCTGCAGATCAGACTCCAGATACAAGGCCGCAGGGGTTCAAAGTCCATCGAAAATCACTACGAAAAGTGGCATGATCTTCCACCCTGTCAGATCCCAACGCGGAGCAAACCCCTGGAGATCCCTGCTTATCAAAAATACACCTCGGTCTTTTCGGGCGGATACACACACACACATGAAGACAAACTTCCGCCAACGGAATCAAGAATGCCCCCTACCTCTCACCGGATCGTACCAGTTGAGATGGTCCGTGTAAATAGGCGGACCTGAAGTTGGTCGTTTCAAAAGGGAAATGATCAGCGGGCCAAGAGATGGATGGCAAGTGGATCGGACCCTTTTTTTATCGCGAGAACCAGATGTTGTATTCCCGTACGGAGTAGGAGTAGACAAGTCATTACTCGTCTTTGCGAACCATGGCCTTGGCAGCGAGTCAAGGCTATTCTATACTCTCTTTAGATCTCTTCTTAACCGTCAATTCGCCGAATTGTACCTCGAATCTCTTCATGCATTGATCTGTAACAAGTGGAGCAGAGGTGGCAAAGGTGCATGTCATCAGGGGCTTCCCATATGCTCTAGCTCCGTTCAACACCAGAATTTTGGCACCAATTCTCTTTCTCGTCCTCCTCGCTTGCTTGTCCTTTGCCAATTGCTTACAGAAAAGATAACTCTTGCCAAGTCCTCGCTAATACACGTGGTTATCCGGGTTGATCCTCCCATGCCAAGACCCAGGCAATAGTATCCCAACGTTATTGGGTCTTCGTCATCCATCAAAGACGGATAATTCCAGTTCCATCCCTAATCTCCGGTGTTAGACTTCGGACGCGAGTCGTCCGGCAAACCGGCGCCGCTACCAAGAAATCTCTCAACGTCCGGGCCACACTATCTCTGGGGGCTCTCCCCTGGTCCCTGGCGTTCTTGGCCCTAGCTTCCAGAATCAGTAAGGAATCGCTTGCGGTCGGAAGAATCCTAGTGCGCCTCAGCCGCTTCCTCCGACTCCATTTTCATGCGAATCTACTGTGCGTGCTAGCAAGGACCCCAGGTCATCCAAGACGGGTTGCATCTCTTGGGAGGCCTAGGATGTTGTCCTATTAAATACTCAGTAGGACGCCACATCTCTTGTCCTTCTCATCCATCGACGCATCATCTCCAACTTCAACCGCCAAGATGAAGATCACTCAGTCTCTCTCCTGGGCTCTTGCCACCGTCGGCGCTGTCAGCGCTGGTTCTACGCCCAAGTGTCGATGCCTCCCCGGTGATGCTTGCTGGCCTTCTACCAACGTGTGGAACCAGTTTAACAAGACTGTTGACGGCGGTCTCATCAAGACTGTTCCCATCGGTTCGCCGTGTCATGATCCCACTTATGACGCCGAGGCTTGCACGGCTCTTCAGACGGCGTGGAAGCTTCCCCAGACTCAGTAAGTTTGAAATTCTGGTGGCTTGAATGTGTGCAGTCACTAACACAGCCTAGCTTCGAGTCCTCTTCATCTGTGATGCAGGCTTTCTTTGCCAACCAGAGCTGTGATCCTTTCTTGGCTGAGTCTCGTCCTTGCACGCTTGGTAACTATCCTGCCTATGCTGTCAAGGTTTCCAACGCCCGTCAAGTTGCTGCCGCTGTTCGGTTTGCAAATGACAACAACATCCGCCTAGTTGTTCGCAACACTGGCCATGAGTATGTGTCTACTCTGTTCTGCATTGGATTCATAGTTAACAATGATTTAGTTACCTTGGCCGCTCTACCGGTGCTGGCTCTCTCGCCATCTGGACTCACTTCATGAAGGACGCTGAAGTCGTCCACTGGTCCGACAAGCTGTACAACGGCCCTGCCGTCAAGCTTGGCGCCGGTATTCAGGGCGCTGATGCTGTTGAGTTTGCCAACTCTCACGGCCTCACCACCGTCTCCGGCGAGTGCCCTACTGTCGGTCTTGCTGGCTTCACCCTTGGCGGTGGTCACTCTGCTCTCAGCACCAGCTACGGCCTCGGTGCTGATCAGACTCTCGAGTTTGAAGTTGTCACTGCGGCCGGCAGAGTCGTCAGGGCTTCTGCTTTTGAGAACAGTGACCTCTACTGGGCTCTTAGCGGTGGTGGTGCTGGCAACTTTGCTGTTGTCACTTCCATGACTGTTCGAGCTCACTACACTGGTACCATTGGTGGTGCTACTCTCCAGATGGCTGCCACTGGTGTTGACAAGGCTACCTTTAACGACGCCGTTGCCAAGTTTCACGAGCTTCTCCCTGCCATGATTGACCACGGCCCTACTGTCATCTACTACGTCACCTCTGGTGTTCTCGTTGTCAAGCCCATCACCCTCGTCAACTCCACCGGTGACTACGTTCGCGATGAGGTCCTTGGCCCCTTCACTACCTACCTCGCTGAGGTTGGCATCAAGCCCGTGGTCTCCTACACCACCCTCAACTACCGCGACCACTATGACACCTACATGGGTCCTCTCCCCAACGGCCACATCGGTGCTTCCGAGTACCAGTACGGCGGCCGTCTCATTCCCCACTCCGTCATTGAGGATGACAACGACAACTTCCAAAAGGTGATCCGCAACCTCACCGCCAACGGCGTCATCGCTGTCGGCAGCGGCGGTAGCTTCCAGCCCTACAAGGGCGTCTCCAACGCCGTTCACCCCGCCTGGCGCAAGGCCATCATGTCGATGCAGCTCGCCACCACCTGGGATCCCCTTCGCTGGGACGACATGCTCAAGATGCAGAAGCGCATCACCTACGAGTTCATGCCCCAGATCGAGGCTGTCACTCCTGGTAGCGGCACTTATATGAACGAGGCCGACTTTAACCAGCTCAACTGGCAGCAGACTTTCTACGGCGACAACTGGAGCCGTCTTGCTTCTATCAAGAAGAAGTGGGATCCCAAGTCGCTGTTCTACAACCTCAAGGGTGTTGGCAGCGATGCTTGGAGTGTGGCTGAGGATGGCCGCATGTGCCGAGTTTAGATTCTTTAATCAAGTTGAGGCGTGAAGTTTGGAGGTTATGATAATCTGATTGTACATATTTGATGGATTGATACAGGGTCTGCATATAGCGTTAGCGAATGACAAATAAGCCTTGATTTTTACACTGCTTGGCTATTGTAGTTGATACATTTGAGTCCGAGAAGTTGAACTGGATGAGCTTCACAATTTAACACACTTTTAGTGTTGATAGAACCTCATCTCACGGAACCCACGGAGCAGCTGGACAAACACGTGAGCATCTCAGCTTCTCTCCAGGTGGAGAAACGCTAGGTCAAGCGTCATGCCGAGTTCCGAATCCTTCTCTTCTCTTCTCCGCATCTCATCCAAACCTCGCCACTTTGACTCAGTCTCCAAGAAACAACTCTTACAAACCATGGCTCCTGTTTACAAGATCGCCCTGATTCAGTTTGACCCCAAGGTTCGTCTTCCAATCAGACATAAGCTTTGCGACTAGCCGAAACTTTGCACTTTTTGGGTTGAGTCACTGATGATAATCTGATAAGCCCATCGTTGTCGATGACAACTTTGCCAAGGCCGAGGGACACTTGCGATCGGCTGCTGCTAAAGGATGCGATATTGCCATTCTGCCCGAGTTTCATCTCACATCATGGGCTCCTGAACATGCCGAGTTTGTGTCTGCGAGTAAGAAGTCAGCAGGATGCCTGGCCAAGTATCAGGATCTTGCGCGAGAGTTGAACATCAACATTGTCCCGGGTACCATTTGTGAGGTGCATCTGGCAGAAAATGGCAAGGATGAGGAGCTACGAAACATGGCCTACTTCTTGGCTGCCGGAACTGGCGACATCTGCGGCTCTTATCAGAAGAAGAACTTGTGGCATCCCGAGCGACCTCACTTGACCTCATCAGCCCACACACCTCATACCGCTTTTGATACACCACTGAAGCATGCTGATGGTCGACCTGTGCGTGCTGGCATGGTCATCTGCTGGGACCTAGCCTTCCCAGAAGCCTTCCGAGCCTTGGTCAACGACGGCGCAGATCTCATCATCATCCCCTCCTACTGGTTCTTGACGGATGCTGGAGAGGAAGGACAGGAACTCAACCCAGATGCGGAAAGGATCTTTATCGAAAGCGCCCTCACAGCGCGAGCCTTTGAGAACACGGCAGCAGTTGCCTTCTGCAACGCGGGCGGACTGAGCTCTGTCAACATGCCTATTCTTGGTACCCTGGGCAAGATTGAAATTGGGGAGGAAAAGGTTGAGATGGTAGAAGTCGACTTGGACATCTTAAGGATTGCTGAGGATAACTACAAGATCAGGAAGGATATGAAGGGTGAGGGATGGCACTACAAGTACGATATGAACAAGCGAGCATAGAGACAAAGTTGAAAGGATTTCAACATCCTTCCGACTCGTTAGTATCAAAATTACCTCGTCCAGTAGTATACCAACCCAAGCTTGGTGGTAGGAAAATGGACTTCACGCCAACGATGAGCCAACACTGTCTTCTTCCTCGGTTGTCCCGGGCTTCAACTATAACAAAGAACACATTTCCAATATATCATAGCGCCATATCCAAATACTAGCACAGTGGTCTTTGATGAGTAAACACACTTGTCAAGAATTCCTCACATTGCCCGCCCAATCTTCACAATCTGGGGGGCCAACCGGATAAATACAAGCCGAAATCGAACCAAAACCAGCCTGCCATGCAAAGTAAAAGATTAAGAGAAGTAATCTTCGAGTTCGGGGTCCTCCCGCATCTTCTGGAGCTGCTGGCGAATGACGTCGGCCTTGCTGCTCAGGCTAGCCTTGTAGTCCCTAAGCGACAAGGTTGGCATCAGACCTCTCGTTTTGAGGCCAGCTCTCATGTCCTGCATCTCCTGACCCTCGACCGCCTGAGCGGGCCTGTGGCCTTCGAGAAACCACTGGGTAAGATAGCATGCAACAGCATGGTGTCCTCGAATTTGATCCGATACTACGAGACGAGACTTAGCTGCTGGGGTCTAACCGAACGAGGGTAAAGAATTTGGGATATGGAATTAATATACTCACACTTCTTTATTTTTTTGCTTTCTTTCTTTGCCTTCTTAGAGTTGCGGTAGTGAAAGAAGAACATAAGGGATCCAGCAGCCGCTAAGGCCAAGGGGCCAAGGACTGCTGCTGAACATATTGTGGCTCCGCCAGCAGCACCACCAGCAGCGGTAGCAGCACCAGTAGCAGCAGCACCGGCAGTAGCAGCAGCCTGCCAACCAAAAAACAGCCCTACTAGAGATACACCTGTAGTAACGCCTGCAGTATGCAACCCGCCTGTCACACTGGAGACGATCTCTTGCCATTTGTCGAGAATCTCCTTGTTGACGGTCAAGGTTTCGAATCCGTTCTCGAATACTTTAAGAACTATATTGAAAACTTTGCAAGGTTTTAGAATGAAGACTCTTTGTACAATGCCAAAAGAAGAGACTTACTGTTCTCGTCGACATGTCCCGGCACGGACAAATGCCGAGCTTGTCCATGATTCCACCCAGACTCCAGCCACTCATCCCACTCGTTCCTTCGCCGATCGCGATTCTCTTGATCGCCAGCAGGGAACGTCAAATCTGGGCCGTTGCTGCAGCGAAATCTCGGGTAGAGGCCCTGCGCGTTACTGTTGGATCCTCTGAGCCTGTTTCACCCGAGGATATTGCTTGGCTTGAGAGTGAAGAATGGGATGGCGTAAACTGGGGCCTAGTTGACCTCTGACATTGGACTATAAGTAGATCAGTCATAACTTGTATCATTTACACGTCCACATAGCAGTATCACCTGATCAAACGCACAAGGGGCCATCCGATGATACCCAGGTGGAAATGTGTTCTTTGTTATAGTTGAAGCCCGGGATAACTACCTGAGAACCTTTATTTCCCTCGCCCTTCAGGCGCTACATGTACACCATTGCCTCAATTCTAAACACCATCTAAGCGCATTCGCTCAACTCTTATCGGCAAAGTAGACACCAACAGCATCTTGGATCCTCAAAGTCTGAAGATCAGGAAACATGCTATTTAAAGTCCTATCCATCGGGAGATCATGATGGCCTTGAGCGGTTCTTGCCCCAGCAGCAGCAACCGCATTCATAAACAGGCTCGAATCAAACCCTGCGGATTTCACCGAGGGCATTATGGTGCATTTTCCTTCGAGGAGTGTGTCTAGGCTGTCGGAATGCCTCTCGAATGAAACCCCTTTCGCTTCCTCTGCAAGACGGAGAAATTCGTTCAGAGTGAGTCTGTCACCGACTAGGAAGTACCTCTTTTCCCAAGAGGGGTGACTGAGTACTTTGACCACGAAACGCCCAATGTCGCGGGAATGCGTTAAAACCATGGGAGTATTACCGTCTCCAGGAATAGCTGCATAGCTGTGATCCAGATCGATCCATAATGGGAAGTTGAATTTGAAGGCTGAGGGAATCCTGGGAGCAAACCAGTAATCCATAAACATTCCGTTGGAGAATTGCGTGTACTCGAGGTTTGTCTCTGCAAGGCGCTCGACAGCTTTAAACTTCCAAGCATACAATGGGAGGGCCTGGAGATGCCTGTATCATGTTAGCTTAGTAGTCGCTGCTGAGGAGTTTGCCTACACTGGCTTATACATGGCGCCGAATTCACTTGGCATGAACCTCCGAGTACATCGGGACTGATTCGCAGCTTCAATCAGGTTCATCTGTGACTGGCCCCCAGCGTCACTCTGGAGTGTAATGGCCGAGATGACTGTATCGATCTCGTATGCCTCAAGAGTGTCTCGCAAACCCTCAATATCTGAATAGTCGATGGTGATGATTTTCGACTTCTCTGTGTTCTTCGGACTCCGACTTAAAATGAAACATTCGTGTGATCCATCTTTTTCGATCGCTTGGACGATTGCTTGTCCGATGCTGTCGGAGCCTCCTGCGACTGCAACTTTGACCATTGTTGGGCGTAGCGAAATTTGGTAGATGATGATGGGTGTATGATGAGATGAAGGAATAATGTCACTCGCAGCAGAACCATACATAAGATATAAATGAATTCGGCGAAACGGGTATTATGAAGTATCCGATGTTGATGAACGGGGTCAAGAAGCATTCCGAAGTCACGACAATGTAGCTCCGATGGACCTATGAACTCCGCAACTCCGCTCCGCAAGTATGCTGATCGCATCATCTAAAGTGGTTTATTTAACGTAATATAGTAAATGAAGCAGTCTCCTGAATGCTATCGTGTGTTTATAATTGCGTTATTTAATAAAGTGCTCGGCGGAGATGTCATTGATGCCAACAAGATGGGTCTCGAAGCCTCCAAGGAAGCTATATCCGTTCAAAAGTTGTAATATAGTTCTATGGAACTTCTTTTCCTATTTTGCAAAAGGTTCTAAATGGATCGCCTCTCACAACATGCGATCCTCTCTGTCTCTTCCTCTGTTTAAATACGCGAGGGTCGGCAGCAAGACTCGGGTCCAACCGTGTGTAGCGTAGACTGGTTCGCGCTCTGGTTTGAACGAGGAACGTCGTTGGATGGGTTAACCTCGAAGAAGCTGGTAGGCTTCAGTGACACGGCAAACTTTTCGACAGGCATGACAGGGAAGTCTAGTATCACCGTTAGTAAATATTCAGAAGTTAAGAATGGTACACATACCTTCGGGTCGAGTAACATGAGTAACTCCAAAAGCATGCCACAAAACAACATCCTCATTCTTGACATTCTCATCACGCTTTGCCCAGATAGCCAAACCTGTATCCTCTCGACTCTGGTTCGTAAACTCTCCAGAAGCCCACAGTTCGTCATCGTTATACTTTGTCACCCAGATAGGCTTGGACGTAAAGATGCCACGACGGAAGTTGAACGTGTGGGGAGCCATCATGAGCATCTGGCTAGGCACAGCATGTAACTTGTATCCGTGGGGCTTTCCCGAGATGGCGTTTGTGCGGGCTTCGTTGATGATCTTGAATGTGCGGTTCTTTGCAAGGTCGAGGTCATAGCCTCCTGGCTTCTCGATAGGTGTTGTGTTTACTCTGAAAGCGCAGCCAAAGGGGTCAAGATCAGGTTCATCGACGACGGGATGGCATTCGTCGTATGTGATTGTGTTGTTTCGGTCGCCGTCTAGACATGGATCGACTCGAACGCAGAAAATATGTTGGTGGTTGACGGCTAGGACGCCTGGGGCGACGATTGTACCCCAAGGGACTTGGAGGCCTTGACGAATTGGCATGGTTGAGACGATACCTGTGGCGCGTACTTCGATGTGGATGTTTGCGGCTTGGTCGAGGACAAAGGCTAGGATGTACTCGTAGTTGGCAACTGTTGCTGTGCATTGGATGACAAGCTGTCTGTTTCTGACGACGGAGGACTTGTGGTTACGGAAGTTGGTGTGCTTCCAGCCGATACCATCGTCAATCTCATGCATGCAGACAACATTCGGCATAACAGCTGGCTTGCCATCTGCAGTAACTCGAACACCGCTGAAGTAGGCAATGTGACCGAGACAATCACAGCCAAGGCTCAAACTATTGGAAGTGAGGCCAAAACCAGAGTCGCCTAGATCGAAAGCCTGCTTTCGGTGATATGGTGATCGAGGATCGCCGTAGGGAACCGTCATCTCGCTCATGGATACTCTGTAGAACAGAGGACGTCCGTCGTATTGAACATCGTGAAGAACGGGACCCTCTCGAAGAGTCCAACCTAGCTGGAAAGACCACTTCTGCCATTCAACACGACGACCAAAGATCTTGAACGAAGGGCCCTCAGGTTGGATGACTTGTAGGGGCTTGAGGTCCTTTCGGAAGGCATCCTCTCCCATGATGTTTGCGCTGTACTCGACAGGTTTGGCAGGCTCCCAAGGCTGAGTCTCGGGGTCAAGTTCATCGCCGGTGCCCATCGGGAGTCTTTCGATCTGGACGAGTTCGAGTGTGTGCGCGTCGAAGATGGGGGCGAGAGGAAGGGGGAGGGAGTAGTGGTTAGCTTCGGGGTCGTCGTTGAGGGCGATGTACATGTAGCATTGGAAGAGTCGTCGTCGTTCGTTGGCGTCGTCAGTGCCAAAGGCCCAAGGGTCGTTGAGAATACGGGCACTTAAGAGGTCAGTAACTCTCGAGATGGTTATCTAAGAGAATCTTACTTGGGAGGGAGTTTGAGCTTGGCAACTTCAGCCAAGACCTCAGGGTGGCTGTTGCAAGCTCTAGTAATGAGCTCATACTCGTGCCAATCAACAGGTCCTTGAGAGTTGGGAGCATCATAGAGCTTCTCAACTCTCTTGGTTGCCAGGTTAACAATGGCGATCAAGAGAGCCTGGCTGGTCTTGAGGTGGTAGTACACCCTAGCCCTTCGATCAGGAGCAGGCCCATTGTGGTGAAGGTGACGAAGGGTGGCGTCTTTGGGAGGCTCAGCGAGATCAATAACCTTGAATCTGATCTGGTTGTCTGCGCATCCGATCTGCTTGTGGACAATCTGAGAGGCTGTCTGCACCTCGTCAACAGTCAGGGGGTCGAGAGGGTGAGGAGCAGACTTGGCGGCGTGGGATGACATTTTGACAAAATTCTCCGAGGTCTTGAGATGAATTGAACAATTGCTCGAGATGATCTGCCTTTAGAATCTGTCACGTCTCGCATCTTGTCTTATACTCGGCTTATGGTTGGTGAAGCTGCGGAGTTGGGAGTGTGGAGCAATCTGTCATGGACAAGCTAACGGTAGTTGTTCGCCTCCACATGGTCCAGATTACCGCATTAGGAAATAATGCCAGCGTCAGAAGTAAACTGCGGGGAGGCGTGTCTGCTCTGATTCCTTTATCTGGGGACGATGCAAACCGTTGCCCACTTCTGGGGATGGAGCGCACGGCTTGTTGCGCCCTTGCTAGTTTTGGTAGGACCGGCAGCTGGACCGAGGTTGATCTGCATGAAGCTGTGATGGAGCTCTTATATGCAGGGTGTTCCTCGTGATGTTATCTGTATTGTTTTGTTCTAGATTGCCCCCTTTTACAAGTAAACGATAAGAAATTGTACAGAATGCCTGACTTTAAGGGACTCGACTTGACTGGCAAGACTGCCATCGTCACCGGCGCTTCCAGGTAATATTTTCATCCTTCAAGATACTGCAGCTGCTCACATGAGTCGCAACAGAGGAATTGGTGCAGCCATTGCTATCCAATTAGGTCAGCGTGGCGCAAATGTTGTTGTCAACTACGCCAGTGACAAGAGCAAGCAACGTGCTCTTGATGTCGTCAAGAAGATCGAGGCCAGCGGCTCCAAGGCGGCGCTCTGTCAGGCAAGCGTGTCTAATATGAAGGATATTCCCAAGATTATGAGTCCTCTTAACTACTGTTTGTCGTCTATGCTAATGGTTCGTTAGTGCCGCGCTGGGAGTCGATGCGAACCTTGATCAAGTCACAGAAGATCTCTTCCAAACTCACTTCGACACCAACGTCAAAGGCCCCATCTTCCTCACCCAAGCCGTAATTCCCCACATCGCCCAAGGCGGCCGCATCGTATTCGTCCCCTCAGCAGCAGCCCGTCTCGGCGTAGCAGGTCAAACAGTCTACGGCGCCACAAAAGCCGCCGACGAAGCCCTAGTCCGCGTCTGGGCCAAGGAACTTGGTCAATCTCACGATATCACTGTCAACTGTGTGAATCCTGGGCCTGTGGCTACGGATCAGTGGCAGGAGAGTGATGAGCAGTTTAGACAGGATATGCAGCCTCTTATTGAGTCTACACCTGCTGCCGCGAGGATTGGAGAGGTTGGGGATATTGCGCCGCTGGTTGCTTTTCTTTGTACGGATGATGTGAGGTGGACTACTGGGTCTGTTCTTTGTGCGAATGGTGGGCTTTATAACTGATGTTTTTGCTTCTGAATAGCGTTTGGGGTATGAATTATGGCTGGTATCTGCGTATCTATTTGGTGTTGATAGAAGTGGTTATTTCTTGATACTCATTGCTGGTGATTCACACAGGTCGGCCCTGGACTGCTAAACGATAGAAGCATCGATGCAGAATAGACGCTAATCGAAGCTTGGATAGCTAGTGACGCGATTTGAACAGCTCTCCGAGCTTCTTATAGACGATACATCCGATATTATGGCGATGAGGATGGCTCAATTTTATGTACCTAAAGTTTCACGTGTTGTAGCCCGTTCGGAAGACACAGCAAAAGAAAACGCTATCAAGTCAAGAGTATTGTATTCACAAACGGCCGTATCTATCATCTATCACGTCTATTCGTCTATTTCTTGCCCAATTTTATTCCTCCGGCAGGGGCGACTCTTGAACTTTCTTGACCACCTTCGCAGGGCTTCCAAGAGCGACACTCCACGCTGGAATATCTCGAGTGACAACAGATCCAGCACCTATCGTACATCCGTCACCGATAGTAACACCGGGAAGAATTATAACGCCACCTCCAATCCAACAATCGTTACCGATGTTTATGGCCTTGGCATACTCGATATTATCTCTTCGACTCGCAACCTCAATCTCGTGCGTCGCTGTCGAGATCATGACGTTTGGACCAACCATTACGCGGTCACCGATCGTCACGATGGCAGAGTCTAGGATCGTGAGGTTGAAGTTGGCGTAGAATCTCTTGCCTACTGAGACGTTGGGGCCGTAATCGACTCGGAAGGGGGGTTCGATAAAGACTTCGTCGTCTGCGACGTGGCCGAGTCGACCGCGTAGCATCTCGGCTCGCTTTTTAGCTACGGCTTCATGGGTGTATTCGTCATCACTCGTGGGGAACCAGTTGTTGTATTCGTGCATGAACTTGCGACCGTCGAGACGACCCTTGACGAGCTCGGGGACGAAAGAGTCGTAGCTGTTAAGATGTGAGTAAGCTGCTTCTTGAGAAGAGGGGTCAAGGAGGGGTTGAACTGACAGCATGCCCGAGATCATCCTGTCATACTGCTCGCAGTGTGGCACATTGGCCAACTTGGAGGCCTTGTCAAGCTCAATCGGACATTTTTCGGTGGCGGCCATTGTTTCTTCAGTACGATAACAAACAATCTGAAGGTGGAATGAGGTGAAAGAGGAGAAAAAAGTGAAGGCTTGACGATGTTCTCGTGGACATGGTAAGACCCTTGCAGTTGAAGTCACACCCACCTTTCTTTGGAGTTTCCACACCGACCAAAGTGATCCTGCAGGAAACTAAACTAAATGAGGAAATACTCCCAACTCCCTGTCGCGCCACCTATTATCAATGACTAGCCAAGCTCCACTAAAGAGGAAATCTTTCAACATGATGGGTTTCGTTAACAAACACAGTAGAGATATCAGTAACTTGGCAGATACGCGCTCCGATATGAGCCCGTTACTTGGAGAGATTGGGGTTATATCTTCTTAGAAGAAGAGATAAGCGTGTTGATCGCGTAGAAGCTCTGAGCATGTCTGAGAGGGAGTTGTCAGCTTTTGTGGAGGTGGCGGGGCTTGACAAGGGGTGGGACAACTTACGAATTCCATCCATGGAACGTTGGACCAGCCGTGGGGGTTTGTCCTCCTCTCTTCCCAGACCTTGGTGAGCATCTCGGTCATGGCTGGATGCTGAAATCCTGTCGCGTGCTTGATCTCGCCTACACACCAACTGGCGTAGTGCATCTGATGTGGCGAAGATGTATCAGCTCCAGCTAGAAACAGAGGAAACAGTAGTCGTTTGTAAAAGACTGTATCTCGAGGCATGGCTGCGCAGACGTCAAAGATGGCAGCTACTGATGCCTTGATTCGACTGTCCTCACAAGACATGGCGAACGGATCCGGAAATCGAAGTACCCGGAGGAGACAAGAGTGTCTGTAGGCTTCTGCTAGATGCCTCCATTCTTGGTGTCCCGTGGGGTAGACTGCCTGATCGGGGTCCCAACCGCGAAAGAACTTTTCCGCTTCGTCAAGCAACGCCTGGAACTGATCTATCGGTAGGTCTCCCGCTCGGAACGCCTTGCCTGCTTCCAGTACTTGGCCGATCCGGTGGAAGATTACCGGGGGACAGCCGACGAGGGTGTGGAGGCTGAGGCTTCCGTGGTCTCTCACGCATCGACGTACGTCTTCCGAGTAGGAGAGTTTCTCGGCGCCGCTGAAACCCCGCAGCATGTCGAGCCTGGATCCTGGGTTAGTCTGGGGTAAAGGTAGCTAGCTTGTGGGTGTTACTCACCATGCCAAGGCCGATATGAAGAACATGCTAGCTTTGGATCGTGTGGAGAAGTCAGTTGGACAGGCCAATCTCTTGCAAAGGAACGACACGCCGGTTAGGTGAGCTCCATGCGAAGAGACGCCAGTCTCGCAGACCTGGGGAAACAGATGCGTTAGCTTGGTATGTAGCATAGGGGAGTGCAACATACGTCATGCAGGACCAGCAGTAGGGCCATGCATAGTACATACTCCTCCTCGGCGACGCTGAGAGCTGATACTTCTTCCTGGAGGAGCAATGCCCCGAGCGAGTGCAGAGCTGATACTCGGTACTGTAGCGATATGGCGACAAAGTGCTGGCTGCTGTTCTTTCCCGAGATGTGCATGTGGCACGTTGTCAGACCTAGCAGGGCGTGAAGTACACCCTGATGCTGGTACGCCAGAGGCAGGACGTGTATCCTAAATGGATTGTCGGTGCCTTGGATATGAATGGTGAGATACTCACTGAGTATCTGATCGACTGAGAGAGCAGTCAGCTGCCGTCCAATGAGCACCCTTGAGTCCCTTACAGTAGTCAATGAGAGGACGGTTCGAGATGATGTCCTGACTGAGGTCGGGGGTCCCGATGAGGGGCGAAGTGGGGTCGATATGAACCGGCGTAAACGGAGAATGTGACACAGATGCCGGAGACGGCAAGCTGAGGATAGTAGAGTCAGGAAGTCCTTGATCTGGAGAGAGAGAAGCCTGCGGAGAAGCCGAGTCTGTCACCGACGCGGTGGTGACGGCTTCTTGGACGGCAGCCGACGAGGAGCCAGAGGGGGACTCGCCCGAGATGGGGAACAAGGGAGTGGAGGACAAGGCGACGCTATCTCTCCTGGTACTCTCTGAGCCCCGGCGGGCCAAGGGCACAGTCATCATCTCGCAGAACTGGAAGCGTGGAGGATATCCCTCGCAGTGCAGGCCCTTGGTGCGACATCTATCGCAGATGGGGCGCTTACGATCGCATTTGCGACACTTTTTGCGGCATGTGCCACAGGCAGGGTCTAGATGATGAGTTAGACTGGGGATAGACTTGCAGTATCACAACCATGATCCGTCCGTCATGTCCTGGAGTGAGGTCAGAGGTTGATTGCGCGCCACTCACCCTTGCGCCGAGCCGTTGGACGCTTGACCGTCGAAGTGAGGTCGGTTGCCATGGTTGCCCAAAGAGAAGAGAGTTGCCGAGGTCTAAAGTTGCAGGAAGTCTTTCCACAAAAGATGAGACGGTCGAGCTTCAGGCAGACAGGGAAGTTGATGGGAGGAAATTGTGGTTTGCTCACGCAAGAGTGCGACCGATTAACGAGACTTTTTGTGGAGAGGTTAAAACGTGCGGGGAAAATGTTGATGCTGATCTAGCGGATGGGGATGGAGCTAATGCTATCAAGAGGGTGTGGTAATCGCCTGCGAGGGGCCTGTCAAGAGATACGCAACTTTTTTTTTTTAAGGTGGTGATGCGATTCTTGGATTTGTAAGGATCTACTTAGAGCCTTGTCCTTGCTCTAGGAGCTTCTGAGGCATGAGAGCTGGTGATGATAATCTGGCTGAGCGATGGTCTTTAGAGACGCGCAGCTTTGATCTAACTACAACATGGCCGAATTTCCTATTTCGGCCATCTTCATCGGCCACCCTATACTTGAGCTGAAACAACTTAGGTCGTCTATCAACTCGCCTTACCCTGAACGTTGAACCCGAGCCTGGTGTCAAGATTATGATCAAGCCTGAGCTCGTCCGCCGGCTCCGGTTCTGTGGCTTAGGAACATGTCGTATCATCTCCAACGGAAGGGAGCTTCGACTATCTGTTTACCAGGTTCATGACAAAGTGTTGGGTCTCCCCTTGTTAATATCAAGCCTTCTTCGACGAGAGGGGGTAGAAAGAATAGGGTGTGTTGCCACTGTGAGGTATTCAACGTTCCACTCGCGTCAAAATCGTCATGGCATGCAGTAGACCTTCTCTTGTGAGTGGCAAGAGTCCTAATGAAGGTGTTAGAGGATGAGGTCTTGATCATGATCAAGTCATCGCTCTGGTTCCTGTTTGTTATGCTTCCAAGATGGCACTCCTGTCCCACTGAGACGGTGGAGAGCGTTCGTGAGGGGAACAGAATTGGAGACGCGATCAGCGTGTGACCCTCTCTACTGGATTCATCACTATCCTGAGCCGCTCTCATTTCCATCGAGGCCTAACGTCGTCATATAGAGATCGATAACATTATAATAGCCGAGGGGCATTTTCAGCCTGAGGCTAATACTCCTTGGCTTGGGAGCGGGAGCTCGAAGCGTGTCTAAACGAGGCGAGGTCGTCTTTTACCGTTTTGGGAAATACTCCCAACCTGTGCCGCTAAGATCGAAATGGGAATAGAGAAAACATGCAGGGCGCGCTTGCGATCGTGGGTTACTGCGATAAGGTGTGGTAGATAAGGAAGGAGGCTTATAACGGGGTTTAGTAAGGGAGTTTTATCTAAGATCTTAACTTATAAAA
>JABCKD010000823.1:0-18256 GCA_013186415.1 Fusarium sp. NRRL 66088 | reverse complement strand
CCCCTGGACGCCATCATGCGGGTTCCCACGCGGCGACATGGGCAGGGTGCTGTGCGACCTATCAGTTCCGGATATCTGGTATGTGGTCTTGTCCCAGGAGGGAATGGTGGCCGTTCTTCCTTCAAAGGAGCCTGTTCCCACTTAGTCTCGACGATCACGGATCAGCCCGAGGAGTATCAAACTTTTGCCCTGGTCCGGGGCTGAACTGCCCACCATCCGGGAGGTGAGGGAGTGGGGGAGGAGGGGGAAACGTATACGACTCGAAGGGCGGCGAGGACGGGAACGGGAAGCGCTGGGAGTGGTCGAGCTCGAAAATGTTTGGGTCCTTGTTTTCGGTGTCTGCGAAATCAAGGGGGGGAGGGAGGAGTGGAGAGGGAGGACATAGTTCTAATGCACCAGAGTTAGCAAGCATAACCAGATAGGCTTTCTCGAGAGAGGAGAGGGAGAAGAGAGATCTGGGGGAAAACCTTGTGTCCCCCTGTTGTCGGCGGTCTGGAGGCAGGTGATGTGCATGGTATGCTGAATCCCGACATGACACGGCAGTGACCGACTTTTTGAAATTCTACGGAGATCCATGGAAGACTGGCATACTGCAAGCATGCAGCCGGGACTTATGCAGCGAGACGATGAACTAATGGGGTAGCACAAGGGGAGATATCCATTGATATTTCACTACTGCGAAAAGGCTACGAAATGGTAAATGTTCAAGTTGTGGTCACAGATTATGAATCAATGCACGAGTGGTGAATTAAACAGAAATGCCAGTGTGCATACCAAGCTCATCATCATCACCACAAACTTGTCCCTCCAGGTTGTTTTCCCCCTCTAGCCTGGGAGGGGCGGGAATCACCAGCTGCAGCTCTCCGAGGGGTCAACCCTCAAGTTTGCCCTTGGCCATTTTTTTCGTACCAATCCGGATAATTCAAACATGCTCGCGGCGGCGGGGATCCTCTTCCTCTCTCTGCCCCTTGGCATGCAGACGTCAGTGCCTAGGTTAGGGCTAGATCTGAGCGAGTGCCACCACCTGCAGCTAGCCCACCCCCCCGGGAAATCAGATGCCGTACTCTCAACGGCTCAACCTTCAACGATTATGCCGAGTGGCTGCCAAGGAATTAAACTGCTCCCCCCCCACCACCAGTAACTTTGTCTCTGACCCGTGTGGCTTGAGTTCGCAGATGACAGACAGGCCTGGATGCACATGGCTCGATTTGGAACGATGATATCCTCATGGGGCCAGCGCCACGGGAGAGCAAGCAAGCAAAGTTGAGAAGTATTTTAATCTACAGGGGGTGAATTTCAAGAGCGATTTGCACCTGGTTGCGATGCCTAGAGACGGGAGGGGTACGTAGATACTTGGAGGGGGGAGAAGAGAAAAAAAAACATGCAGACCAAATGGGCGACGCGGGATCACTCCGCCACGGGAAGAGAAAAATACGACGCTGTAATAGCCTGTCGAGGAACTGCAGGTCAGGGGCAAAGGTGTTACGTGCTCGAGAGAAGGGGAATTGGTCCTGGCGTGGCTGATGAGCAGGTATATCAGACCGACCTGTCCCCCCAGATATCGAAGGGGATGCACCACCTCAGCTCATACCTCAGATCCCTCTCAGATCCTCTTCAGATTTAAGGCCCTGCTCGTTGTCAAATACCTCCAGAATAGGCATAGACCCCTGTTTGGCGCCTGAGGAACCTTCTGGTGGTCCGTTGCCCCCCCCATCGTCCCGTCAACCTCGACGTCACCCATTGGCCTTAGGCAACCTCTGCGGACACAGTGCGCCACAGCATTGTCAACCGTGTGCACCGCTCTCACTTTGACCTCAGATCAAGGGCTTCCCTTTTGGGATATTTATCAGAGTCTTCTCAGATGGTTTTTTACCATATTGATCAAGACGTCAAGTCTTTCGGCGCAGGAGACCTTCTGGCGCCAGTATATAAACCCCCTCTGGCTTCTGACATGTTCTTCCCTTCTCCTTCCAACTTCACAACACCATCTTCTCGATTTGTTCCTTATCCAAGTGACGAATCTTCTTTCAACTCGCTTAGCTTCGACGCATCGACAACACCAAGTATGTTCACCCACCACCACATCTTCTTCTTCTTCTTCTTCTTCTTTTTACCTTTGTGTCTTCTTTTCATTCTGAATACTGACGCTCTGGCACTTTGCAGATTACCCTTTGTCCGCACCTTGTGTCGGCCAACAACAACCCTTCTACGACAACCACCTCCATCATACCGCTACCAACATGGACATGCCCATGAACTTCCCTGGCGGCGTCAGCGAGGAGGCCCTCAAGGCCTTCTGGATGCAAAGACTTGCTGACCATCAGTATGTGATGGGTCCTGACGCGGCGCCACCTGACCTTCCACCTTTCCTCCAGCTCCGATGGTTCGGTGGCTTGGTATGTATCTTCTTCTCTTTTCTCGTCTTCATCTTTTTCTTTTCGTCTTGACCCTTCCCCTCTTCTACCTTTGACTCTTCTCCTGTCTTGGGCTTCACCTATCATCCCTACATGACTTTGATAACTGACCACCACCTTAGTTCGAGGAGGGCACCCGGCCCGGCCCTGTTGTCACCCAGGGACCCATTGCCCAGGGTTTCCAGAACATCGATACCACCCCTGCTATCGCTCAGAACATCGAACCCGCCCCTGTTGTCGCTCAGGAACCCATTGCCCAGGGTCTCCAGGACAACGATGCCCTTGGTTTCACCTACCCCGATCCCGAGTTTAACAACTATGTTTTCGTTACCGACCCGGCCGCCAACATTGTTCTTCCCACTGTCATCCCCAAGATCGAGCAAGATCCCGTCGAGGCTACCCACAGCGACGTCGACGCTAAGGTTGAACCCGTTGTCTTCCCGTGTCCTTTTCCCCCTGATCTCCCCAAGGTCGAAACCTCCCAAGAGACTTATGAAGCTATTGGAAAACTCACCGCTCTTCCCGTCAAGCAACTTGTTTATGCCATGGCCTTCCTCCAGCACAACCTCTGCGTCAAGCAGCACAACCGCTACATCAAGCAGAACAACCTCCTCATCAATCAGGGCGGCCACCTCATTGAGCAGAACATCATGATGCCTGACCAGGAGATGGACATCGACCAGCCCGAGGAGATGGACGGCATCACCGACTCTGACGACGATCTTCCCAAGCCTGCCCGCCCTGTCCGCAAGGAAATCTACAACATCCCTCCTCCCGACCTCAGCTCTCGGGACTCTTGTAACGAGTACCTGCTCACTTGCCGTGATATGGGTTTCACCTACAAGGAAATCATGGCGGCTGGAGGCTTGAAGGACGCTGAGCCTACCCTTCGGGGTAGGTACCGAACCCTAACCAAGGACCCTGCAGCCAGAGTCAGAAAGCCCAAGTGGACACGCCAAGATGTAAGTCATATCCACTTTGAACTGCCTTTTGACTTGAACTAACCATCTTACCTCTACAGGTGGAACTCCTTGAGATGGTGACCTTCCGATGGTTCAGCAACAACAACATCGACCCCGGATCTCGCCGACCTCATTGGCTTCAGATCGCCCAAGAGATGAAAGACGCAGGTTCCAGTTACCACTTCGGCGCCGGCACTGTTTCCCGGAAGTGGGCTCGCCTCCACCCCGACCTCGTGGCTCGTCGCCCTTGAACGACAACTTCTCTCTCCATGGCTCTTCACGATCTGATCTGGTAACGATTCTTCACGACTAACGAGTTGATACCCAATCCACACAACTTTCACTTGCTTCTCTACAAAACACTCAAACAAAAAAATATGGTGGCTCACAAGGATTTGACTTTACGTTTGCAATTTGCTCTTCATGTTCTCTAATGGTTTTCTTTTCTTCATGGTCATGGTAATGGTTCAAGGTCTCACACAAAAGTTCAAGGGGGAATGGTAATGGAAATGGCACAAAGGTTCATCATGTATTCAGTAGCATCTGGTTGTTCTCTCGAAAGGTTCAGGGCAAGGTTCCGAGTAGAATAGTCAACTACAGATAGCTTCAGGGCATGGTACCCAGGATGAACAGGATGCCTCTAGTTATATGAATTTGATTTTTCACATCACACTTGGTCTTGATTGATATATGAATGCATCGTGACTTGTTTCTTTGTTGTCAATGTTGGTGGTGGCTGCAGGATGTTGGTGTTGCACGAGGGGATTCGCAAACACCGATACCCCGACACTCCACGATAAATCAACGCTCTGATGGTTTGACTCTTTCATCTTGTGCATCAAACATTGAAACAGTAAATTGATCTTTATCATCTTGTTTTCATCTATGAAAAGGCGTTTATGGCCGTAAAGCACATGGTGGTGCGTTTGCGGTCCCTCGCCAAATGTGCTACAGGCTCCCAGCCAGTGCCTCATCACAGCATAGAGCGGCTGCAAGTATCTACAAACAGACATTCGAAGAGAGCACGCGCAAATTCGAGTAAATGCTTTAAATTATCAAACATGATGCAAGCTGTGATCCATATCCATTCATACATACAAGAAACCCATCCCCCTCAGATTCGTTGGACCAGCAGTAGATTTCTAGTATAAGTTACAAGCAATCTTTAGATCATGGCCTTCCATTTATCTAGACCCAGCCGGTCGAGACCACTTCCAAAGGGACAACTACAGGGGATCGGGGTAGAGATGAGCCGGAACACCAATGCGCTCAAGCCCAAGCTTGAGAGCGCTAGGAAACTTCTGGATGGTTTTGTAGTCGTGTTCTTCTTTCACTAGGACGGTGCCAGCCAGGATGGTACCATTGACGGAAAGCTTGATGCCAAGAGGCTTGCCCTCTTCGTCTTGTAGATGAATCTTGTCGGATAGACGAGGTAGAAGAGCCATGGTGTCTTTGGTCATGGCTAGGTTGTAGCTGATGCGAGATGGACCCTCAAGAGGGGGCTCGATCTCATGCTTTGGATGACGAGTGATGGTAGCTTCAACCATGCAACCCTTCTGGTACATATCGAGGTAGGTAGAGTGCAACTGGTTAGCATCCATGCCGGAGATATTGCGGGCGACGGCGGTGAAGGGAAGTTTGGCTGCAATGGACCCAAACGCTTTGTCCTTGATAGTGAGCATATCAGCAACGACAGACCAAGGGGAGTCTGAACCCAGACCATCCTTCATTCTGGAGATGGGTATCATCTGAACGTGCCGGTGGGCCTGGCTGGCACCCGAGAACTCGCCGCTGTTAAAGAAAGTAAACAGCCCATCACCACCGTCAGAATTATCATATGCATCAATGCAAGCACGAATAGCAGCAAAGTCATCTTTCTCGAGTAGATGGTCTTGATCTTTGAAGTCGTTGGTGGCAAGGATGAAGTGCTCAGCTGCGATAGCGAACTTGTTGAGGACAAGGTAGTGGGAAGGACCGAGGTCCGAGATACGGAGAGCCGCGGGAGGATTTTGGAAGACGTCATTGGCAAGCATGCGAGCCTTCCTGGCCTGACGCTTGATCTCTTCCTCTTCGGCTTTGAGGACGGAGTCGGTCTCAGGTTGGGCTTGTGGCTGGGGAGTGGCACCGGGCTCAGGCTTTCGTGAGAGACCAGGAGCGAAGCGCAGTTGGAACTGGACAGAAGTTAGTACCCGAAAGGTTCACACGGGAACATGTATGTCATCCATGAATATCGGGCATGTATGTCATGTAACAGGGGGGACGATACTTACAGGGACCCCGCCAAGGGTCAGGACGGCCACCTCGGTGGAGTAGAACGTGAGCTCCTTCTGGCCAAGGGCGCGGGAGAAAGCGGCCGAGACCAGTCGGGGGAGGTCATTGATAGGAAGAATGCCTGGCATTTTGTCGCGAGAAGGGATACTCCAAGGTAGTGAGGCAAAGGAGTGACGAGTTGGCGATATGAGCTTGCTTGCCCTCTGAGGTTGTTTGTCTGTGTCTATGCTTGGTGCGGGAGAAAAAGACGGAGTGTGAGGTACCTGGGTACAAGGTTCCACAAGGTTCGATGGCGGCACGGGTAAGACATCCGGACCATTGACGTTAGGCCCCCCTGCCCCTGGACCCTGGCACTTTCAGCGCCTCCAACTCTCTTTGAGCTTCTGTAACCGCGTTATCTCCGCTATAGATAACGTTCTTGACTTTAGCTTTCTCCGATACTGCACCTTCAATATCGTGCAACTGTATTCTCCTGACCCAGCACCTTGTTTGATTTTATCTCGACATTTTTAACACTATTCAATTTTTTCCATGATTCATACCGATGTATTTGCCGCCCTCTTGAAGCCTGGTGCACTCTCAGTCTTATTCAGTACATCCCTCCCTGTTGACGATTCCTCCCTCCCACCAGCCTGCCTCACCGTCGAGCTCCTCTCCACAGTTCGTTCACTCTGTTCCATGATCCCACGGCAAAGACCCTAATATCTGGGAGGAAAGAAGACCCCATAGGGCTTACAGAGCAATCAGTGAGTAGTACAAGACTTCCCCGTGGGCGCCTGACACATCCCAGACTCCCCGACCGCCATCTCTAATTGCAACAACCCGTCCCGTCCTGTTGCTAGCCCCACCCTGACCTACCGCCTTTTATTCCGAACCCTTGAGACTCCCCAGTACCACGTCCACATGCATGTGGTGTCACTGGAACGTGCTGTGGAACCTTGCCACCGGAGGATTCCCACGGGATCACAGCAGAGAAGTCTTGGCACCGAAATTGCGGTCAAGGATGAGCGGTCAGTTATTGAAAATTCATTGGAAGTCTTGGTGAAGCAAGGAGCCGTCTCTTGGGCTAGGATACCTGGGCCTGGCCTGGTGGTTGAGCTGGAACTCATGTCGTACAAGGTGGCTCGCCCGTCCACTCGTCGATTGTTACCGAAGTAGTAATGAGAAAGAAAGCCTGACCGCCTAGATGTCTTTGGTATGCACCCAGTTACTCGTTCACTGACGAAAGAAACCCCTGAATTGCCTGCAGCTGAACTTGGCTTGGGATGTTGGCGCATGCGAGTTTCCACGAGACATTGCAGCTATTTACCAGGCTCTATACTCAAAGATTGAAAGGTCGTGAGAATATAAGTGTCGAAGATGCTGGAGACTTCATGTAAGTGTTCGGAGTCCCATCGACCCATCGCCCGGATTTCACCAACACCCCTTACCCCCCCCAGGTTACCTCGGATCCTAGCGACGATCCATCCTTTAGAACCCACGGGTACTCACAGAAGGAAGTGTTCCGCGGCCCTTGCTATAAGTCGGGGAAAGAGAAAAGATCCCCCGGGCTCCCGAGATGCTCAACCGTCCAACTACCCACCCCCTGGCGTCTGGGACCATCGTCATACGGCAAGAGACAAGGACTTTTGGCTTACATGCGCAAGACATGCAAGCACATTACAACAAAGGAAAGGTCATGAGGTACCTTGGTGTCTGCAAAGCTGGACTGGGGTCTCTGGAGAGGTATGAATGACTACTCATTCGTGGGCTTGCACAAGATGCAATGATCCTATGAGTGTTGGAGACAACTAATGACGGGATCAGAACTGTGGCAAGCCATGTATGGCTAGTGTGAGCTTACCGTATCTAGCTTCTGGAGAGTGATTGCCATTTAGCGGTGTATCCCTCACTGTCCAAGGTACGAAATATCCTGGTCAGTCTGGTGTACATCACCCATTACACACCCTAAAGAGAATCTCACACCCTAGGTAAGTAACGCATGATTCTGGATTCTGACGACTGGCGTTGACAAACATAGTTAAAGCTTGATCCAATCGAAACCCCCTATTCCCTTCCCCTCAACGGCCGAAAGCCCCCACGATCGAAAGTTCCCGCGATCGAGACGAACGAATACCCGAAGCCTGTGAATGTGAACCACTGAACGGGATTACTCCCATGAATGGGGATTATCTGTCTGTTGACAAGCCAGCCCTGGACGTATGTCACCCTACAAACCTCGCGTGGTAACTCGTACAATAGATTTCGAAACCAATCTTAGAGAACTATGAGGGAAGAAGAACTCCAGGCTCATGCGTTTAGAGGGAGATTTCAAGTTCTTTCTGTGACCAGATATTCTCAGAGAGAAAGGTCATGAGTCTTGACTCCAAAGAACCCCTAGAGATATCACGACCTGAAGTAATAGACAGGGAACAAGGTTCTTTGGAAAATATACTGATGGCCCTGAAGATGGTACATGGTACGATGCTGAGGAAGTGCAGGTGGTCCGAAGGAGTTCCAAGACTGGTGTGAGCCTAAAGCTTCTCCAGGAAGATTCTCTCCACTAACTCAAACTCTCTTATGAGTTTAGGATCTCGACCAATACCACTAATTTCAAAAGTTTAAAACCCATTCAGCGTTCCTGCTACCTCCGACCGAATCCGAGCCCTCCCGAGGGAAAAGCCTCCCTCCTACGGCCGCGGACACCCCTACAGTCGTAGTTTATAATTGCGACCCAGAAGACATAGGAGATTAAAAAGACTCGAAAGGTAATGTAGAAGCGATTTCGCGGTTGCTTTCTCAACAGCAGCACAGGTTCAGCTATTCTCCAATCCGTCCAACCCAGTCAGGGGTAGTTCAACCTGTAACCTCGCGGACCAAATGAGATTCGAACCAAGATTTCTCTGTTTCTAAATCCATTTGTACTACCATAAAATGCTGATTAAAATGAGGTGGAGTGACGTTGTTTGGAGGGTTGTGGAAGAGAGATTGGGGAACCCCTGAACTTGGCCACTTGCTGAGCTTGGCTTGTGGGATATTATTTCCGGGATTTCGATTTCGCTGAGATGAATAATAAAGTACCAAATTGCTGAATCTTCTGCCCCTCTGATGGATCTCAAGTCTGAAAAAAGGCAGCTGCCCAGTAGTTCCTCCCAGAAGAACCCCATGTAGATGTTCATGTTCTCTCGTTCTCGCTCTCGTGGTATCTTCTCGTAGATCGGCTCAGATGGGATATCGGCTCGCCCGGTAGTGGGGGCTGTTGTTTAAAAGGTGTGTTGACCTCGGATACTGGGATATACCATATAACACGGTCTGGGGATCCAGAACATCGACGAACCCATTGGAGCGAGTAAGTATAATGACATATCACCTCTCTTGGATGCTGGAGATCAGGGCCCTAGACCAGGCGACCAGTCAAACTCAAATCATATTCGAGCGGGATGCGATTTGAAGCCAAGTTTGTGTTGACAATCGTGAACTTCGCATGGCCGAGAGAAGGGAACGAGATGGCAGAGCGTCTGCGGTGGTCTGTAGGGGGCTGGTGGCTCGGGTCGTATTCTGGTACTGTCTTATGCACTGGAGGCGCGAGGTACTTGACTTGGGGGCAAGGGACGGGGGGAGGACATGTTGAACGGATAGTTCCAGGAGATTTCTACAACATGGCAACAGTCAGCGCTCATCCTGGGGGAGTACCAGGTAACATGCTTACCAGTCTGCCAGCTAAAGCCCCAGTTCCAACTAAGGAATGGCAGTCACTGTAGCCTTGGGAGTGCCGTGCTCCTGACTTGGACTGTATCGGAACGAGCTCAAGTTCTGAAGGTAATTCCCGCTGACCGCCAGCCCTGAGGACATCGAAGCTGAGAGAGACCTCGATGGTCTGTGTCACCGTATCCTTCTTTTTCAGCTCGAGCAGCAGACTGTTGAAGACCAAAGGAAGCTCCTCAATGCACACAACGATGGTATCGGTGGCAACCTGTAGCGAGTCACTCATCTCGGGATCAACGAGGAAGAGGGGGAATAAACGAACCTCAGGGGTCGATGTGGCATGAACGGCTTGGACCTCTTGGTGAAGATCTTCTCAACAATTAAGAGGAGAGGAACTTGGGGGTTGATTGTAGCGCTCCTTTAGGGGACTTTTGATGTGGTGGTGGCCTAACCAGTATTGAAAAGAACCGAGCCTGGGAGCTTCAGGGGGCAAGATGCGGTATAACTAGAAAGGATAGAAGGGTGGCCGCTGTGTTCTCAAAGATAATTACATCATTTGACTCAAAGCGATAAAGCAGGTACAGCTCCGATAAGACATGCAATCTACTTTTGAATGGAGCATCAGGCAAACACTGCCAGCTGCCGAAGCCACCCTCGGTTGCATTGCCATCTGCGGCTTGGGCAGGAAAAATGTTGTTCCCCTTGATACCAAACTGCAACGGTTTGCTCCCTTTGCCTTTGGTTGTTTGATTTATTTGATTGCACCCTTCGTCGTCACTACGGGCTTTCCCTGTTACGCGTAGTCGGACCAGTTTACTCATTGGATGTTCACATTGCTAGTCTCTATAACTCCCCTGGGCGTCAATTCACCGCCATGGATTGCATAGCCACCCGTCAAGATCCCTCCTTGTCCTCATCATAGCGTGGTACCGCCAAGTGCATTATTACTTGCCCATGAGCGGCCTCAATGAGGAGAAAATTCCTGAATGTAAAATGCCAGCTTACGGTGAGAGGCAGTGCAAGTTGGTTGCCACATGGTGCAATGACGTTATAATATCTCGGCTGACTCGTTTTGCAGTGTCTCGGCGCCAAGAAGCCAGGCAAAACCATGACGAAGACGGCAACACTCGGTCATGCCATCAAGGATGTCGATCATTCAGCCTTCCTGGGCGTTAGTCAGACAGCCCCCAAAGAAAAAGATCTCCGGTCGATCTAGAAGCACTACGCATGTCCCCATCCGCCCCCTGATATTTATATTCTGACCGGTTTCTTTCACCTAGGCTCCAATGCAAACCTGCCAAACCCTTGGATAAACCGACTACAATATGGCGTTTACGTACTCTCGAATGATGCTCAAGTCCTTATACCTCGCTTGCTTCCTCTGCGGAGCCACTACGGCCCAGGAAGATCTTCCCCAGACCATCGTCGGATGCGACTATCTCGATTGCCCGTTCGGCGACGGTACTCCCAGATACCAGTGGGCCAACTGCACCCTAGAAGACAAGGATTACACAGCTGTTGGCTTCTCGCGGATACCCCTAAGCTCCGATACCCCTTGGCCCGGCCTCTCTTGGCTTTTCGGCGCCGAACAGGATAGTTCCGCCTCACCCACATTCGAGAAGAACTTTTACTTGGGCGCTCCGCCTGAAACGGACTTCTCGGACGTGACGGCCTGTGCCATCTTCTTTCGGAATGTGAGCGGTGCGGTTGGCTTTCAAGGTTCTAGTAGGACGTCGCAGGGTACTTGCGAGGACGCCATGTCGAAAGCCTGTGTGTCAGCTCTGAACAAGCAGGCCGCTGCTGTTGATGTTGAAGGCCTCTCAGCCAAGGACGCCTGCGCCAAAGTCAAGGACGAGTTATTGGAGAATATGGATCCCGATTGCTATTCATGGGCTAGGGATAGAAATTGGAACAACATCACTGCCGTGCGTAAGTGTTTGAACGATAACTATATCCATACCTGGCTGGGAACTAACAACCTCGTAAGCATTATCAGGACCAGACGCCCCCAAACCCATCTCCCGCGAGGAAAACTCGACGTCCAATTGCTGGCCAGTCTCCCCCAAGAACTACAGACTCACAAAGGTGGAATCATACGTGGTGGATCGAACCGGGGTCCGTACTTTCATCCTACAACGAGAAGAAGCCACCTTCTAATACGACGAATAGGAAGACGACGAAAGCGCAAACAGCGTGGTCCCGATCCTGACCGTCTTCTTTCCAGGAGAATCCGAGAAGAACCCCGAGCCCGAAAGCCAGATGAACTGCATCAAGACTGTGGTGAATCCCGATATGGAGTTTGATGATGAGAACGGTTCGATGGCTCTCAAGGATGTGCCGATGTTCTTGGCCCTGTGGATTTCATTGCTTACGATGCTCATAACTTTACTTCCATAAGGCGATTGGGCCGTATCCTTCGTCGCCACTTACTTGGAACAGCACAGAATATACATGATCCGATGATATTAAAGAGAGTTTGTTTAAATCCGAAAGTCTTCCTGGTCCTATCCCCGGTGACAACATCTGAGAGCCCCTTAAACCAACCGTGCGCCAAACTTCAAGAATCACCACGTTCAACACTCGCACCACTCTGATCAGCCTCACCCTTCTGCGCCTTCGCCCGATCCTCTTCGATATTATATTTCCTCACACGCGGCCGAACCGAGATATACTCGTCATCGTAGACTGGGTCTTGGAAACGTAGGTCTTTGGTGCACTTGAGCACGGAGTGGCGATAGGCTTTAGGATCGATCTTTTTGGGAACCTCGATAAGGATGTCTCTCTTCCACTCAGTAGCCCATATTAAATAGGTGACTGGGAAGGGGACGTCGTCTTGGTGGTCTTGGGCGTATGTTCGGAAGACGACGTCTCGCCAAGTCTCATTGAGGTTTCTGAATGTCATGATGATCTCAGGAGCCGTAGGTAGCTTGGCTTGGGAAATATGTAGGAAGTAGAACGGAGGAGAGTTTGCTTTCAGGCGTTGTCTTGTGTTGGTTGAGGCTGCAACACGTCATTTGATCGACATTGGCATTCTCCGCGTAACTTCTCCAATGGTAGAGGAGCCACAACTGCTCGTGACCAACATGACAAGGATTCTAGCGCAGAAGGATCTTTGAATCTTAAGAATTTACGTCAGATGAAATAGTAGACGAAAGATATATCAGTCGGAGCTCCCAGAAGTCCTACACAAGGGTATACCTCCCAGTAAACAGCAAGATAAACCTCCACATCCCCCTCGCCATGCCCTTGACTCTAAAACACCTTTCCTTCTTACCAAGCTCAGGATTCGGAACATCAGATCGACTATCTGTCTCTTCAACAACCCATGACACGCTCAAAGCACGTATAGTCGGCCGAGGCAGAGACTCCAGAACCATCTGGAAAGGAGTAAGAACAAAGGTCTCTCCCATCCCCACCACATCCACGTCAAACGTGGCTCGTCGACGACCCATCTCTGGACCCTGCGTCCTAGCCTTGACATCGTACACTGAAAAGATACTTTGAGCCGCCGAGTGTTTCATGAAACTGTCGCTGCCCATACTGGGATCTTCGGACCTGAGCCTTCTCAAACCCTCCTCGCCCAGCTGCGTGAGCGTCGAGCTGATAAAGAGCATTCGACTATGACTGTGGTTTTCAAACCGCTTTGCGAGCTTCTTAGCTTCTTCTTCTTCTTCTTCTTCTTTTGATGACTCTTCTGGCGCGTCCAATGCAGGCGTGTTATTGACCAGCGCCCACGACCACAAGCCCCCTTGCTCCATGACCCTGTCGATGATCCAGGATTGATAATATCTCCCATTTGTAGAGGGATCCAGATCAAACATACCGGCCCGGTTCTCAACTTGCAGACCCGGGGGGATTTCATCAACAGACTCGATCATGTCGCCCGAGCCGCTTGAGTTGTTGCGGCGTGGATTCCAGCGCCGGTTCGAGGTAGAGTTCAAGAGTGAATCCGCCAGTTCCTTTTCGCCCTTGGAGATCAAAGATTCAATAATCTTGAAAAGGAGATGTGTCGTTGCCAGCCTAATAGTTTCTTCGTCAGGTTTTGAAGGCCCCGTGTCTGTACAAAGTTGTTTCCAGGAGTGCGCGTGCTTGGTCTGCAAAGACTCGAGGCTTATGAACCGATCTCTCTTCCAGAGATGAGCAAGGATCGAAAGGCCTTTTTCAGATAGGTTGACCGTGGCACCGACGTTTTCCATGGCAGACGCACCATAGGGATTCCACTGGCCAGCTCCTAGTAACGGAGTTTTGTGACAGAGGCTGTGGATCCATGAGAATTCTCCCTCTTCTTGTGAAGGTATTTCTATCAAAGAGTTAAAAAAGACATTTCTTTTTCGCACGAGGAATGTATCTCACCCAGAGGTGGTTTGTCGCTCGGTACTCTATAAAACTGAGGAACAAGCAACGAAAAGTCGTCGTTGATGACAGCAAGAGCCATAACGCATACACTCAAGCTGTCTTGTGACTTTTCGAGCTCGATGGTGTTGAGTCGAACGTGATAGTCGCAGATGTTTGCCAGAATGGCCAGCTTGTCGGCCACCCTCAGGAGGCCGCGGAGCTGGAGGTATGTCAGAGCTACTGCGGCACTGCAAGTTCTCCTGGGCTTGACGGGCATAGTAACTATCACAGTCGCCTGTTCTGGTTCCATGGGATGGAAGCATTCGATTCTCTTTAGTGTCAGTTCAGGATCCGTCTTGTCATACTGACTGGTTCCAGGCGAGACGGGGCCTTGTCCCATGACAAGACCTGGTTTGGCTCTGGTAGAAGCTTTCTTCACTAGGTATCTTATGGCTGGTGCACAGGCTCGGAAACAGATCTGCATCGCATCAAGTCGGATGGCCAATTCGCTTCGAGACCACTCATGGCAGACCAACCTCCAGCGGCTAACATTGATCCCTTCTAACCGAGGAAAAAGAAGAACCATGTTTCCGCTGGAGGCAAAAGCTTCTTGCAAGATCCAAGCGCGTGTATTCCATCTGTCATTAGCCACCTTGCTTAGAGCTTCGTACATCTCCCTGCGATGGGGTAGACGGCGTTGATGGGGTGCTGCTACTTGGCCACGGTGGGAATTGCCAGGCCTACGTAATTGAGATTCGTAGACCACTTGGAGGCAACGAATGTCTTGTTTGTTTAGCTCGGCGTTGAATAAGCCGATCGAGGTTTGAGCACGCTGGTAGACATTGTCCATTGCCTGGATGGCGAGCTCTTTCTCTTGGGGATTGTCTTGTTCGATGCATTCCTGGTTTGGTAAAGAGAGCATCAGTACATATCTTATGATGATACATCTTCAGACGAACCTGGTCTATCCAGATCATGCGGAATCCGTTCTCCCGGGCAAAGGCCACGACGCGGTCAATGGTACTCTTTGCCGCTCGCATATCTCGAATACTTCCATCCTCCTCAACCACCTTGTACTGTTCTTCATCATGGCCACTTCTATTAGCTACCGCAGCAGACCAACAGTAGGACACGGCGACAAAGTGAGCGCAGCTGTTGACTTTGCTAGAGCCGACGTTGTTCACTCTTCGGATCCGAAACTTGGTAACCTTTCCTTCGTTCGGGAACAGAGGGACGTGCTGACAAGTCTTGCACGAGTGCTCTCTGACGTGAACGCATGGATTTGAATACTTGAGCAATTCGGCTTCACGGTTCTCGATTCTTGCCGTGGAGGTGGCGGACAAGTGTTCCCCGCAGGCATGACCATCCGGAAGAGGTAATCGTCCTTGACAAGGCTGACACTGTCCAAGTATGGGCACTTCTCGGTTGGTTTCCTGAGGATCGTGATCATTTCCGTCGTCGAATGTTAGGAAGCGAAGGTGATCAGCCCAACTCGACGTGTGAATGCGAGTCATGCGCTGGTTAAGGATGGTTGTAACATTCTCACGCAGCTTGTACCGTGTGGAATTTTCTGCTTGATCTCGAGGTTCATCAGAAAGTAATTCGCGAGTGTCGTCAAACATTTTGTGTGTGTGGGTGATGGTGAGACCAGCTGAGATGGTGTTGAAGGGGCGGACAAGGCGGCTTGATGACATATTAAAATAAAATCAGCTAGAGATACAAGAAAAGAAACTCGCAATAGAATTGCCGATTCTAGTCAAGGCAGATTTTTTATATCCACTGTATCTGCACCTGGATGGAGAGACCTAGGCTGTTTCTGCACCAGCAACACTCCCCTCCCAACAACACAGCCCCCCTGAGAAAAACACTGCCTCTCTTGCAAGTAACCGCACTGCTGACGCTAATGCATGCTGCTGCAGAGTCGGCCTCAGCTGCCTAAGATACCTATGCGCATGCAGACAATCCCCTCTTTGTCCCCATTAAAGTTCCCTTACCTATTTAACTTGTTCCTGCGGCACAAGATCAAACTTTCTTCATTCAAACTTGAACCTCCATCATGTCTTCTTACTACACTGAAAGCGATTGCGACGAATACGACGAATACGACCTTGAAAATGTCGACGGGGTCGGCATGGCGGACCAGGGCATGACGGCTGAGAGAAGAGATCTTTACAGAAACGGCTGCGACGATGCCTGGCAAGAATGGGCCCCCGAGGACATTGGCGTCAGCGCCAACTCAGCTCCCAGTTCTGCCAAGTTTGCCCTCATCGTCCGCCGCCAGAGACACCAAGACGCTGATGGCGAGCCGACCCTCGCCCTGTTCTCCATCACGGTACAGAGCCCGCTGATCAAGAAGCAACTGGCATCAGTGTTTGATGGGTACAGTGGCATCAACACGAACCTCAGGAAGGTCGACTTCAAGTCTCCCTTTAATGAGTTCTTTTACAGGTGGAAACAGTTTGTCCAGGCCATACCGCCAGAGGGTGAAGAGACAAAAGATGCGAGGAGTCACTATATGCTCCTTTTCGACATCATGTCCAAGGAGATTACGCCTCACATCGAGCAGGTTTCTGACCTAGTCAAAAACAACGTCATCTCTTTCCAGTACGTCTGGGCTCTCTTTGAGCCTGACACCGAGGTCTACACCAAAATCGATGGCCACGACCGCATCCTGATCTTCGGCTGGGGCAGGTATCAAGAGAATGACTCCGGCATTGTCTACGTCCTCCCGTGTCGCTACGTCGACACCGACGGAAAGGGCTTTGGATTTAGAAACAGAGAAATACTCATCCAGCCATTTAAGAATTTGAAGCCTATCCTGGAGCTCAATGTTGTCCCCTGTCGTCTGGTGCCGAACATCAAGGCCATTCGGGAGCAGTTATCAGAGCAAGGCCGAAAGTTCGAAGGGCTCAGGGGAGTCCACCACAGATCATACACTGGTGTTTACGAGCGAGCGAAACCCCCTTCTGGACACCCAAAGCAACAATATGTGAGCATCTACAGCCTGTCTGTTCCACAGTAGAGACTAATCAGCCAATAGGTGGCTGAAGAAAGAATCATCATCGACGCTACCATGTTCTTCAAATACATTGACGAGCGCCCAGTGCCACTAATACCTCTCATTCCCCTCGACGCCAACAATGCAGTCATCAAGGAGGATTTGAACACTCAGATCCCTGAGAAAAATCGAAGGCCGAGACATGTAAGGGAGTGGGGGGTCGGACCACACGTTGGTCCCGCATTCATAGACACAGTGAAATCACCACCAGAGGTTGAAAGTCTCCCCGAGAAGTACCGCCATCTCTGTACACATGTAGTCAGGGGGTTCTGCCTCAAGACTAAGGACTGGGGTAAGTTCCTTGTAACCCTATCCCAAGACCAAGTTCTCACTGGGGTATAGTATATCTTGACATCAACTCCATCCAGGACATTGTCTGGAGCAATGCTGCCTTTGACCAGCTTGTTCTGCCGCACGACTATAAGCGAATTATTCGCGCATTCGTACATGCTCAGATGTCTGGATTGGATAACTTTGACGACATGATTAAAGGAAAAGGTATATATATCGACTCTCTCCAAAAGGGTCGTCGTCCCCTGTCTAACAAGTCTATAGGCCGGGGGATCATCATGCTTCTGAGTGGAGAGCCAGGAACTGGCAAGACGCTTACCGCCGAGTCAGGTTCGTACCTTTGTTTCTTTTACCTCGTATACAATACTTACTTCTTTCACAGTTGCCGAAACCATGAACAAACCTCTGTACGGCATGAGTGCTGGTGAACTCGGCGACCAAGCCGGCGAAGTCGAGAAGGAGTTGAACCGAGTCCTCGAACTTTCGACACAATGGCGAGCGGTCCTTCTTATAGACGAATGCGACGTATTCCTCGAGCGTCGCTCATCGTCAGATCTAGAGCGCAACAAACTAGTCTCCATCTTCCTCCGTCTACTCGAGTACTACCAGGGAGTCATGTTCCTCACCACCAACAGAGTCTCATCCTTCGATCCTGCCTTTGAGTCACGAATTCATCTGACGATTCCCTACCCTAATCTGGACGTCAAGAGCAGACTGCACATCTGGAAGACTTTTGTCAAGGTCGAGACCGGTGGTGTCTCGGGGGATGATCTTGGGGAATTTGCCAAGGAGGAGCTTAACGGGCGACAGATCAAGAATGTGGTCAAGACGGCAGGGTTGCTCGCGTCTGAAGAGGGGATTCCCCTTTGTTCGAATCATATCAACACGGTGTTGCGGATAAAGAGGGGGAATATCAAGATGGTTTAAGTGGTTGTGCCGGAATTCCGAAGGATATCATCATTCCTGCTCAAGTTTAGATTTATAAGAAATGTGTTCTTTGTTATAGTTGAAGCCCGGACCAGCGTTTACATCCAAGTGCACGACCGTCCTATCTGATATTTCTAAGTTGAGAGAGAGCTTAAGACTAGGTTTGTGAATGTGACTGGCGTAGGTGAGCACCGGCCCTCGCATGACGTATCCAGCCGGCCGGGACCCCGAGTAGACACTTGCTTTCGGCACCCGGGCTTCACGGACGCCGAAGGGGGTTGACTTTTACTGCTAAGCCACTTGCAAGAATACCT
>JABCKD010000822.1:0-35644 GCA_013186415.1 Fusarium sp. NRRL 66088 | reverse complement strand
GGATGGAGAAGCATGTGGTAGTTGTACTGCCCTGCCCTGCGCGTACCTTCCCTTGGCCGTTCGTGATGAAAAAAGGGTCCAGTTCTAGCCAAGTCCTGCAGAGGACAAGGGGCGGCTCCCCTCCATCAGCTCGGGGGGATTACCCACCTGTAACCTTAGTGGGCGATGCGCTAGAACGTAGGGGGTTAATGGCCCTGTTGATGTTACTATCCGTCGAATGGAACCTTGAAATTTGAGATGATTGACAGAATACCTGAGGAGCGTGAGTTGCCATGATGGGGTCAGAAAGAGGTGAACAGATGATAGAATTGAGCCTATTCAAAGATGAGCCATGATTCCTGGTCACAATGCAATGCTTCATGTTCAGTGGCTTCATGTCACCATCGATGCTCATTAAACCACCTGCAGATTCAATGCGAAACCGCGGTGTAAGGTGTTTTCCTTCAGCCCTCCTGGATGGATTTGCCGGGATAGCCACTCGGCCCGCAGCGATGGCTGCCGTGCGATCCATCCATGGGGGCTGTGCGTGGCCTCGCCTAGAAAGATGGGATGAGATGGAAATTTTGTCTCTAGACGGATCCGGAAAACGTCTTTTGTCTTGCTTTCTCGCTTGTTGTTCAACCTCGTGGCACCCTAGGGGAGAAGCACCACAAAGAAGCCTTGAGAGACACGACCTCGACTTTTGTTTTGGTGGCTGTTGACTCTTTCAGCCAAAGTTTCACCGTGGCCGAGATCTCGAACAGGCGTTGTCCGCTTTGGTTGGTGTACAGGTGGCTGTGCTGCGCTTGTGCAGCTTGCATGTTATGCAGCTGTCGGTCATGGGCCTCAAGTGTTTAGCTCATGTCTGTCATGTTCAACATGGATGCTTTTCAATTGACCACATGACATATTGAACTCGGTCAGAAAGGAGCCAAGGTTCGTTTCTCGACTTGACATAGCTCAACTTGAGCTGAGGCGGTGCTGAGTAGATATACTCAATGGGTACACCATCAACTCTGAATAAGGTGAGTCTGGGACCACCATTAAGATTGTCCCATTTACCACGGCATGTGTAGGCGCGAACGTCCTCGCTAGGCCAATACAATGTTGCGAATGCCCTCATATGACCGTTTCTAAGGTGTCTTGACTCGGGGGGCACTTCAGAGGCCAATGTTTTTGTTGAGACCCTCTCAAATATGAGCGTCGGCAGAAAGCACATGACTACTCTTCTGCTGCAGGATGAAAGGGTATATCTCTCTACCTTGAATCAAATCGAGCTTCTACAAATAGGCATTCCCCTCTCACCTCTTCTATGGGTTAACTCTTGTCTAATATACAGACTGAATCACCATACATGTACTGATCCACCTACACATGTACAACTTCAACTCGTCCAGGTAGGAATGGCTTGTCCCTATATGACTCTGCCAAACACTTGTTGCTTAAAAATTAACTCGTCATAGGGCTGTTTTACAGGTCATCTCGTCGCCGATAGCCCTGCCGATGCTATTCGACAGTGGCTGAACATCGGAGGGTCAAAATCTGTGCTTCCATCGAGAGCAAGACCTCAGATGGGTAATCATCCCTCCAAGCTTCAAAAGCCCAAGGGTGGGCGTGCTGAGGTCAAGAAAGGGCACTGGAGTCTTTTAGATCTCTCAGACGATGTACTCCTCGGGATCTACAATTTCCTCGGACCGGCAGATCGCGTATCCTTTGCACTCTCGTCCCGCCGTCTATATGCGAGTATGTCAAAGCCAGGCGAGAGATTCATTGTGCACAGAGACGATCGACTCGAAATACTGCAGCGCCTCGAACGAGACGGCGTCTACTCCATGAGTACATATCCTCTGCGCGCTGTGTGAGGACTTCCACCGCCCTCGACTAGTCAACAAGTGGGATGCAGAAGAGGCAACTCGGGCTTGTGTTCGGTCTGGAGACAGCGAGATGTATGGAAAGACCATGTGTGAGACTTTCCCGATCTATGTGCACTTTGACCTCGTCGCCGCCATCACTCGCAGCTGGCGGCACAACCTGGATATTTACAATCCCCAGCTTCTCAAGTCCTCCATCGCCTTTTCGAACCCGAGGGTGAAGGGGAGCATAAACTGCCGCATGGAGGCCAAAGTCATCGACGGCCGCTTGATCCTGAAGACCGAAAGAATCCTCTTCGCAGGATATCGGCGAGCAGAAGCATTGAAAGGTCTCCCTGACCTCGTCCGACTATTGGAGAAAGATAATGACCTGGGCTGGTGTTGTATTCACGTGCAATGGCGCGATATCTATCCATTCGTGCTTTCTTTCGATCAAACCGACGAAAAAGAGTCTCAGAGGCTCTAATACTTGTGGAGCTACTATCACACACGTTTGGGACGCAGACGCTCTGAGGTATGCGACGGCAACACCAACCTGAAGTCCGGGACATGGCGCTGCCGTAGCTGCTACACCGATATGACTATGAGCTACGCGTATATCGAGTCCCACGACATCAAACTGGTCACCCTCACGACCTGGAAAGACCTGGGCCGTGGGATAAGCATTGAGGATCCTGTCTGGAAATCACACAATGAGTTCCCAGGCTTCACGCCTCGCAATCTCGATTTGGAAGCCTCAAGCTTGTATCATTTATTCGAAGGAGAACGCGGGAAGAAGACCCCCGCTCCTTATCTGCCAAAACTTGGGAGGGAGGTGCTGTTAGATTCACGCAATGGCCCTGTCGATTAGCTACGAAACTGCCCAGATACCAACTTGGGTGAAGGGGGTTTCCTGATAGATATCCTACACTCTAGCCCAAGCCGGCCTTATCAAGAAGGCATCACCTGAGATAGAACAGTGGTTAATTTAGAAAACCGAGTTCTGGAACACTAAGTCCTTGTAACCCTGTCATGGCTTTGTATATCGATTGATGCTCTCTGCATCTTAAGATCAGGCAGTCAGGGAGGGTGAGGCACACACTCTCCCATCTGGATAGCATCTCGAATCCAGCAACGGATGCCACGCGCTGCTAGAGACCCAAATTTTCTGTGTAGGTAGGTAGGCAGTTGCGGCCACCTTAGCAGATTCCAACAAGTACCTAATCTCCTATGAGTCTCGTCTGTTCCTGCCATATAGGAGGATATAACATGTTCAGGTTAGTCTTAACAAAGATATATTTAGACTTAGGTAGGGAGAGTAGGATGGATAGATCAGGTCTGTGTATGGGAGAGGACACACCGTTAGATTAACCAAAACATCATCGCAAGCCACCATGTCCGTCCCCCGACCGACCGATTCGAGATGAGAGAAGATGGCCCGGAGAGAGCACTGGAGTTAAAAATGATCGCCCATTAGATTACGGCGCATTAGCATGCGTGATGCCTGGTCGCCTGCTACACACCTGGCTGGGAAAGCCTCGTCCATTATCTCGCTCTCCTCTTCCATCCTTACCTGGTTCGAGTCCAGCCCCACGACTCTTTCTTGTCATGCTCGGCTCCCGACACCTACTTTAGGACCAGTTAAAAGGTATCTTCCTCGACAGTTTCTCTATTTTACAGTCTCCATGAGTTTTCTACGCTCTCATAAGCGAAGAGATAACAGTAAGATAGTGACATATCACAATCGTTTAAACACCCTCCCATCTGTTGGGGCGTTCGAGAGCAAGGTCCGAGATCCGGGTTGCCATCTAGAAGTAACCTGGGTAAGATGCCCTTGTTACCTCGCACAAACAAGCTGAGTTTTGTGTACGCACCGACCCAGGTGCATTATGAAACCCCTTCATGGCCACTTTTCCCCAGCTCGCTGGGGATGGAGGAGTGAGTTAAGACTAAGTGTGTAGCATTCACACATACAAGCCTTAGCTTTGATGTACATGATGAAGCCAAAGCCAAAATCATAGCACGCCTCGAGAGTTTGGTACTCCTTGCTGCACGCCATCTAGTCGTGAAAACTACACCAACCAGGAACAAGGACAGGCCCCATTGTCATCCTGATCCAGGTACTGGAGGCAATGGGCAAGTGGAGGGTGATGCCATTTGATCAGCTAAATGAATTGCCATTGCGAACAAAACATACCGAAAACTCGGGATAATGAAGCAATCCCGTCACAAATTAGCGATGTTCAACATTATCGGGTCATGTTTGCTTCGCGAATGTATCAAATGTTGGCTCGAGAAACAATGTACCCCACACTTGGGGAAGATGATGACTACAAATTTGATAAGTACAGAGAAAGAAACGGAAGATTTTAGCTAAGATCTCTAGTAAATATAGTCGCCAGTTTTCCATAATCGAGTTTAAGCTTAGAGTATGCTTTGACAGCTCATTGAAGGTGCTAGGATAATGCAGATAAAAGTTGGTGTTTCTCCGTGTCCTCGGACCCGTCGAAGTCCCGCTTGGGCTCACTGTTTTGTGGCTGGCACCTCTCGAAGCTGTGACCCAGCCACACCACCACTCAAATACCTCTCCAAGCTTCAATCCTGTAGCTCCATGATCAGGACGGATGCAACTAAATCTCGTATTCTTCTGCCTTCAGGAATGACTAAAAAACCTCGATGCACTAAAATATCCTGAAAAATGAGTCATTTCGTCACATGGAATTTGTCCTTTTGATATTGTTGTCCTTTTGGCCTCGTCTTCTGTGGCATCTGATAGCGTGGCTCAGGCACCAACCGCAAACCGCCCCTCCTCTTGGCAGGTTCCTTGGCGTTCTGTGGCGGTGTCCAATCCGCACCTGGAAGAGGCCAGACTATCCCAGCTCTGAGCTCATCAACCATCTTCATCTCCATCCTCCTTCCCCAGTCCAACATCACCCTCGACTGGGACACTTGGATCCGGAGGCACATACCTATCGCCTTTCTCTTTTCGTCATATTCATATACGTTCTGCTGGAGAGTGTTCAGCAGCTCCTTCCTAACCGCCCTCCAACCGATTGACCGATCCCTTCATACCTCGGGTGCGCCGCAGCTCCCTTCGCCGCTCAATCATGTCGATGCCTCCTCCTGGCGATGGCTTCGGCGGCTACGCAGGCCAGCAGTATGGCCAATACGCCGCCGAAGACCAGCAGCCTCAACAAAGCTATGAAGATCAAGCCGCCGCCCAGCAGCCGCAGCAGCACGAGGCCGCCCACCACAAGAAGAAGAAGCGAGGATATGCGGCCCAGGCATTCGAGGTTGGTACTGGTGCCAACGCCGTTGCCGGTAGCCAGACCCAGAGCGCTCCTCAACAATACGGCGCTCCTGTTGCTCAGGCCGCTCCTGGTTATGGAGGTTACCAAGCCGAGCCGCAAGCTGCTGCTCCCCAGGGCTACCCAAGCTATGGAGCACAGCAACCCGCCGCCCAGGCTCCTCAGTACGGTTATCAAGCTCCCGATCAAGGCTACCCAGCGCCCGGCGCTGGCCAGCCCGCGCCTGGTATCGGTGGTATCACCCAGGGTATGGGAAATATGAGCGTGGGAGGACAGCCTCAACAACAACCACAGGCCGCTCAGCAGGCTCGCCCTGCTGTTCTCAACCAGCTCTACCCTACCGATCTCCTCAGCCAGCCCTTCAATGTCTCGGAGCTCGACCTTCCTCCGCCCCCGATCGTTCTCCCCCCTAACGTAAGTAGGCAAACTATTGCGACCAGATAATGAACCCAGCGGCTAACCTACGTGCACTAGACGAGCGTAACCCCATCTCCAAACGCCAACTGCTCCCCGCGATACTTCCGATCTACGCTTAACGCTGTTCCCACCACCCACTCCCTCCTCAAGAAGTCCAAGCTGCCCCTCGCTCTGGTTATCCAGCCTTATGGTTCTCTTCACGACGACGAGGACCCCGTACCTATTGTTCAGGACCAGGTCATCTCGCGCTGCCGACGATGCAGAACATATATCAATCCTTATGTCACATTTTTGGACCAGGGTCACCGCTGGAGGTGCAACATGTGTAACCTCACCAACGACGTCCCCCAGGCTTTCGATTGGGATGCTGCTGCTCAGCAGGCTGTTGACCGATGGCAGCGACCCGAGCTGAACCACGCTGTCGTCGAATTCGTTGCGCCTCAGGAGTACATGGTTCGCCCACCCCAGCCTCTCATCTACCTGTTTTGCTTCGATGTCAGCTACGCTGCCGTTTCGACCGGCCTCCTGGCCACTGCGGCCCGAACCATCTTGGACAGCCTCAACAGGATACCAAATGCCGATCGTCGCACGCGCCTGGGTTTCTTGGCTGTCGACTCCAGCCTCCACTACTTCTCGGTTCCCAAGGATTCTGACGAGAATGCCGAGCCCAGCATGCTGGTCGTCAGCGACCTTGACGAGCCTTTCCTCCCCATCCCGACCGACCTCTTGGTTCCTCTGACAGAGAGCCGCCAGAGCGTTGAGAGGTTCCTGCAGAAGTTGCCTGACATGTTCCAGAATAACCAGAGCAACGGTTCGTGCATGGGATCCGCCCTTCGCGCTGCCCACAAGCTCATCTCGACCCTTGGTGGTAAGATTGTCGTCCTGAGTGCATCTCTGCCCAACATGGGCGTCGGCAAGCTTGAGATGCGAGAGGACAAGAAGCTGCTTGGTACATCCAAGGAGGGTGGTCTCTTGCAGACCGCTAACAGCTTCTACAAGAGCTTCGCTGTGGAGTGCTCAAAGAGCCAGGTGTCCATCGACATGTTCCTCTTCTCCTCCCAATACCAGGATGTTGCTTCTCTGAGCAACCTTCCCCGATACACTGGTGGTCAGACCTGGTTCTACCCCGGCTGGCACGGCTCACGACCTGAGGATGCTCTCAAGTTTGCCTCGGAGTTCAGTGACTACCTATCATCCGAGATTGGTCTGGAGGCCGTTCTCCGAGTCCGTGCCACCAGCGGTCTGCGGATGAACACCTTCTACGGTAACTTCTTCAACCGAAGCTCCGATCTCTGTGCTTTCCCTGCCTTCCCTCGCGACCAGTGCTACGTGGTTGAGGTTGCGATCGATGAGAACCTCACCAAGAACGTCATCTGCCTCCAAGCCGCCGTCCTTCACACGACATGCAATGGCGAGCGTCGCATTCGTGTCATGACCTTGGCTCTCCCTACAACAACAAACCTCTCGGACATGTATGCCTCTGCCGATCAGTGTGCCATCACCACCTACTTCAGCCATAAGGCGGTTGAGCGAGCACTCTCGAGCGGTCTTGATGCCGCCCGAGATGCCCTACAGAGCAAAGTCACAGAGCTTCTGCAGACGTTCAAGAAGGAGCTCGCAGGAGGCAGCATGGGCGGCGGTCTGCAGTTCCCTGCCAACCTGCGTGGTCTTCCCCTTCTGTTCCTTGGTCTGATCAAGAACGTGGGTCTTCGCAAGTCATCCCAGATCCCGTCCGATATCAGGTCGGCGGCTCTTTGCCTCCTATCAACACTTCCTGTGCCTCTTCTGATGCGAAGCATTTACCCTCGACTGTACTCTCTGCACGACATGCCAGAGAATGCGGGAACACCCGACGAGCAGACTGGCCAGATTGTGCTCCCTCCTGCGCAGAACCTGTCGTCAGAACGACTTGTCCCTTATGGTTTGTACCTGATCGACGATGGACAGACCCAGTTCCTGTGGGTCGGGCGAGACGCGGTGCCACAGCTGGTTCAGGATGTGTTTGGAGTAGAAGATCGAAGCCAGCTCCAGGTTGGCAAGGGTCGCGTGCCGGAACTGGACAGCGACTTCAACGAGCGTGTGCGGGCTGTGGTCCAGAAGAGCCGGGATCACAAGTCACTGGGCGTCGGCAGCATCACGCTGCCCCACCTCTACATTGTGCGGGAGGATGGAGAACCCAGTCTGAAGATATGGGCCCAGACGCTGCTTGTGGAGGACCGAGCCGACCAGGGCGTGAGCGCAGCGCAGTGGCTGGGCATGTTGAGAGAAAAGGTGAGTTGGTGACAAGGACTACGAGATGGGCAGACTGAGCTTAAGCTAACCACGATATGTGCAGGTTGTTCAGTAAATCAACCGGGTCAAAGTCATACCCCTGTAGACGGACAGATGGATTGGAGCAGTCCTTGTAATACCGAGATGAGGAGGGATTCATGTTGGGAAGTTGGGAGTCGGGGTCTTGGGGATGGCTGGCTGCTTGAGCAACGGAGAGAAGGGGGAACGAATGATGGATGTCTATTAGAGAATGGATTCTTTTGTGCGCAACGTATGCGATGACTATGAATTACTGGAGGTGAAGTTGAAGCTAAGTACAGAGTCATGTCATGAAACTGGCGTATGATGATGGAGCGTGGTGGCAGTTGGTTCAAAGATGGAAATACGACATGGGACAGCAACAATCAAGCTCACCCAGTCAATGCACGTGTCCCAGACCACCTTGTGCATGTCAAGAAATCCCAGAGCCATTCAAGGCTTGAAGCTGGAATGCACGATTGATGCAGAGTATTTTTAGAAGCCCAGCATTCCAAGAAAGGAAGACAGAGTGACTGAGAGGCCAGATGGTCGCCCGAATTCTTGGGGCAAACCATGGCCAGGGAGATGGCGGCCCGCAGATGGGAAAGCTCCCCGTGAATTCTGATACAGGCACCAGACACCACCACGCTTGTCGCATGCAGGCAGTGGGAAAGGGTACAGCAAGATACAAGGGGCTCGCGATCCAATGATGAAACGCGGCAGCGGTGGTGGGTGTGAAACACACGCGGCTGGCAGCTGAGGCAGCCAATGGGGGGAGGGATTAGGCGCCGGGGCTTCTGAGAGGTTATTTTGGGACGAGTTGAGAGGTGCAGCAATCTTGTGAGTGTCTTGTGCCTTGATGGTCGAACCATACGAGATTATCATGAGCGTTGTTGATGGGCGAATGGGCAGAGTGAGGTTCGGAAACAGCTCAAAACAGCAGCGAGAGAGGCTGGATATTGACCATGACTGGAGGGCCTCGATACCCTGGTGGCATGTTTCGCTTCCCAGTCAGATGGTGAAACGCATGAAGAATAGCTGTCGGCGTACGGAGTATGTGTATGTGGTAGCCAGGGACTCTTTGTGCGACCAGGATTGCTTCGTCGGCGCTCCACCGAAAACCGGGCAGTGCAAAAAGAGCCAGGAATGGATTCTGGATGCCCCATATCGAGCCAAGATTCCGTGCTTTTGGTCAATGTTTCGACGACCATGTTGCTATAGCTCAACCTCGGGAAGAGGAAGAGAGAGAGAGAGATGTGCAAGGGCCGGCGGCCGCCCTTGTTCGCTGTTTTGACAGGAGTCTTGGCGTCAATGGGAAAGTGGAATTTGATGTCATCTTGCATGCCTTGTCGGGTGTCGTCTCAGAAGAGACGTGGTGGTGTTGATGCTATCTTTGTTTCCGAGCAGCTGGGGGGGCTTCCATCCATCCTTCGGTAGGGCAGTCAGAGGACCAGTTTGAAACGGTGAGCGGACGCCACACCTTTTAGCTACAACCAACTTGAGCCCCCCTGGAGGTGAGTGAATGGGTACAGTGGTGTACTTGACAGTTAGCCTCTACCTGCATTCTACCTGGGTGAGCGGGCCAACGCGGCCGAGCTGCAAGTACAACAAAGTACCTGCAGCCCACACCTGTCTTGCTGTCCGTCCCGCCCGCTGCCGTACGGGAACTTCAAAGTCCATCTATCCACCCATTCCATCCCCCCCTCTCTTCCCCTTCCTCCTCCCTACATCCACTTAAAGCTTGCAAACGGCCGCCGCATTTACCATTGTTCGCTTCTGGCCCTGCAATATCCGACGCTGACACCGACGATAGCATCTCTCTTCTTTTTTTACCACATTCCTTTTCCTGTTCTGTCCTGTCCTGTCTTGCCTTTATCGTTCCAGGTTGGAACTGCTTCGCTTCATCCCGGCGGGGCTCTAAAGAGGTGCGTGCCTGTTTCTTATTACCCCTCCTGACGATCATTACACCCAGTCAGTAAGGTATCCGGCGGCCGGTCTAGGCGGCCAGAGACAGGAACCAAGATGGCCACCCCAGCAAGCTTCTCCAAGCCAGAGAGAGGGTTCGTTTCGTCTTGAGATCCGAGCTCTCCTTGTCTCAACATCTTGGCGTCCGCATTCCTCTCTCCAGGGCAGAGCCATCTAGAGCGGCGCAGAGGCGGCCTCTTACTTTCCCTCAGGTGTTGCCTCTGTCGAAGCCACCGCGCGATCGGCCTGGGCTGTCCATCTGCGACAGACCCCGCTGTGAGCATGAGCATGTGGTGCTCAATTCCTAGCCGCCCAGCGCGGGCTTCATCACATCTGGCAGGCAATCAATCACCGTGTCGATACGTTCAGTCAGCAGCCTGACGGGACGTCCACTGTAAAGTGGACAGATCAGATGACGGGAAGCCCCGTTTACTACCTTAATTGTCCTGGCCTCTTCCTCTGCTGCCGCAGGCTTGTTCCGCCTTTTCAACTCCTTGCCCCGTCACATCTTGATTCAGTCTGACTCGTCTCAACTTGTCTCGTTCTGCCCTTGGAATATCACTAGTCGCTTACCTTACATCGCCTACCCAACTCTGAACTTGCCGAAATACCTTGTCCGTTCCTTGTCACTGACATTTCTGGGCATCCGCTCACAGACCATCTCTGGCGACCAGATTCGGAGCCATTCTCCGTAGCAACTAAAGCCCGTGTCGCGATCCCCCCTACCTATACTCACCGTTCGCGACGGCGAGCCGACTGAAACCTGGGCCATCGCCACGACGCTAGCTGTCTACGGCCCTCGACCGCCCCCGTTTGTGCCCCGCGCCGCCGCGGCCTATTTGAAGAAGCACGGCCCGAGCGGAGCTGAATCCCACGTTTGCTACCTCGCTTGACTAGAGCGCCGTTGCGACCCTACTGCGAACGAGAACATCTTGGTCCCTTTTTCTCTTCTTCATCCGTCTTTCCCCTCGCCACGCCAGCGGGATATAAACCGACAGCTTCCATCCCGAGAGATTTGTGCGTCGGCCGTTTCTCATCAATCAACAAGCTTGCGAGTGTACTGGGTGGATCTCAGTGCCCAACCCCTCAATCCTCCTCATTAACCAGAGCGCGAACAAAGGAGACTTGGCTGGTCCCTTTCTTTGGCCTTCGCAGTACTTAATATCTCGACACCTCCGACAACCGCGCAACTCCAACGCGACGTCCACTAAGACATTTCATCCCGCAGTTTTTCTTCCACAAACGCAAACATGTCTCGATCGAACCCCCCTAACCCCTCGGGGTCACGCAAGATCTCATTCAACGTCAGTGAGCAGTACGACATCCAGGATGTCGTAGGCGAGGGTGCATATGGTGTAGTCTGGTATGTTTCTGTTCGACTCTTGCGCCAGCTGGTACTTGATCCGTTACTAACCGCTTGACCAGCTCCGCCATTCACAAGCCTTCCGGCCAAAAGGTGGCCATCAAGAAGATTACTCCGTTCGATCACTCCATGTTCTGTCTAAGAACCCTGCGCGAGATGAAGCTGCTGCGATACTTCAACCACGAGAACATTATCTCCATCCTCGATATCCAGAAGCCCCGAAATTACGAGTCATTTAACGAAGTCTACCTCATCCAGGTGCGAATGCCTGCGCGCTGTCGCAAAAGGGGCGGCAACGGCTAACAAAGCAATACAGGAGCTCATGGAGACGGATATGCATAGAGTGATCCGCACCCAGGACCTGTCGGACGACCACTGCCAGTACTTCATCTACCAGACGCTCCGCGCGCTCAAGGCCATGCACTCAGCCAACGTCCTGCACCGTGATCTCAAGCCCTCGAACCTTCTGCTCAACGCCAACTGCGACTTGAAGGTGTGCGATTTCGGTCTTGCGCGATCTGCGGCCTCGCAAGAGGACAACTCGGGATTCATGACCGAATATGTCGCGACTCGATGGTACCGCGCTCCCGAGATTATGTTGACCTTCAAGGAGTACACCAAGGCCATTGACGTGTGGTCTGTTGGCTGCATTCTGGCTGAGATGCTTAGCGGCAAGCCTCTCTTCCCTGGCAAGGACTGTAAGTGATTCTTGGAAGTCTCCTGTTTGGTCGAGTACGAACTAACGCTTTGCCAGACCACCACCAGTTGACGCTGATCCTGGACGTGCTGGGCACGCCCACGATGGAGGACTACTACGGAATCAAGTCGCGCCGTGCCCGAGAATACATCCGATCTCTGCCTTTCAAGAAGAAGGTTCCTTTCCGAACGCTATTCCCCAAGACTTCGGACCTCGCTCTCGATCTGCTCGAGAAGCTCCTCGCATTCAACCCGGTTAAGCGCATCACAGTGGAGGAGGCTCTGAAGCACCCATACCTCGAGCCCTACCATGACCCCGAGGACGAGCCCACAGCGCCCCCGATTCCCGAGGAGTTCTTCGACTTTGACAAGCACAAGGACAACCTCAGCAAGGAGCAGCTGAAGCAGCTCATCTACCAGGAGATTATGAGGTAAATGTACCTACCTATGGTGAAGATTTGTTTCGGTATCTAGGATCTGGGATCCGGAATACCTCGGAGGGAGAAACTTGATATCATTGCTGTTGGGCAGACATTGTGGCAATCATGACACTGTAGTGACTGGGACATATGGATGAATAGCATGGCGGGAGGTTTGGAGATGGTAAATAGACATACCCAAACACAGGCGCACACACAATCACCTCTCTAGTATTATCCTGCATGGCATGGGCTTGGCGTGTGCCGGCTGAGGCGCTGGTGGTGGCAACATGGAGGGAGGACAGAGAGAAGGATGGAGGCGAGAAGGGCTGGAGAAGATTACGATAAAGTGCATACTGAAACAGTTTTCCTTTTATTAGTCATGTTTAGTTATATCCAAAAGAAGTTCCATCATGACGGTTGATAATGAATCGAGGGGAGTACAGCACGTGTCGCTGGCTGGGCTGTGAAGGGGCAACGGTCTAGACCACGGTTGTGGCACGCTTGAATGGACGTTGATGCAGGGCGGATTATTGATGATGATGGCAACCAGCGCCATTGGCCAGATGAAGCTAGCACGTTAGGTAATGAATCTCTCATGTTCATGACCATCAGCATGTTTGGCCTTGCCAGCGTGTACAAGAACGAGGCGTCAGCTGGTGGCCAAGGCGGCACGATAGTCAAGACTCTAAGATTTGGTGTAGATGGTATCAGGAATTACTGCCCAACTACCTAGAGAAAGAGAAGAGAAGCATTCAGACTTGGGTACGTCAGACGCATAGACTATCAGGCGGTCTTGGTCTTTCTCGTCGGTTTTGCCTTTCAGGCAGGGGCTGACCCCGCTATATCAAGCTCCACTAGCTCCCCCAAAGTAGGTGCGTCACGGCCACCTATCGCCCATACCTTCTGTGTCTTTAGTACCTATCGTTGACTCTTGGATATTTCTTCTTGAGCCCGCCAGTTCCCTCGGATGTCTCAGATCCAAACAGATCTATTCTGTTCATCAGCCAACTCTTCCCGTCGACCCTCGACATCCAACCTTTTTTCTGCTTCTTCAATGTTTCGATCAACTCTTCAAACCTTGATTTAGGTTCTCTTTCTCCACACATTATCTATACCTACCTACCTACCTACCCACCCACCCACTTACCTACCTTTGTCCTGCTTCTACCCCAAACATCATGAGCTCTTCGGACCGCAACGACTCCCCCGAGACCCCCGACTCTTCTGGCGCTGGCACACCCTCCAACTCGAACCGAGCTTCTGCCTCGTACATCTCCAACATGTGGACCGGCCTCATCCGTCGCTTCTCCAGCGAGGGTTCCCATTTCCCCAGCCAGGCCGACACCGCCTACGATGAGGACCCCAAGCACCAGCAGAACGGCAAGGACGGCATCAACGGCGTCTTCACCCCCGTGCGCCGCACCGCTAGTCCTTTTCGCCCACCACCCCTCGACCCTCTAGTTCTCCACGGCTACCGCGAGAGCACACCTGTCTCGGCCAAGCTGCTGACGGGCGCCGTCGCCGAGGAGATCCGCGCCATGATCCCTGAGCGGCTGCGCATTGTCGACGACTGGCACCTCATCTATAGCCTCGAGCAGGACGGCGCGAGCCTGGCGACGCTGTACCAACGTTGCCGGCAGTACGAGGGCAAGCGAGCGGGCTTTGTCCTGGTTGTCAAGGATCTTGAAGGCGGGGTGAGTATACTTGAAACCAAACAATGGCATGACATGACGTTGTTTTTCTAACATGGTGCAGATCTTTGGCGCATACCTATCCGAATATCCTCACCCGGCGCACTCGTACTTTGGGAACGGCGAGTGCTTCCTCTGGCGCGCTTCAACACTTGCGCCGCTTCCTCTTCCACCCTCGGCCGACACGACAGACGTCAACACGCGGAACACGACTCTCGCCCCGCCGGCTTCGTCAGAGGGTACCACGCCCACAGGCTCGCGTCCGCCGTCCCCCGCACCGAGCGAGGCAGTTCGGTTCAAGGCGTTCCCCTATAGCGGGCTCAACGACTTTTGCATGAACTGCGAGACGGGCTTCCTGAGCGTCGGGTCCGGCGGCGGACACTACGGGCTCTGGTTGGACAACGGGCTCGATGTCGGGCACAGCTCGCGGTGCGAGACGTTTGGCAACGAGCCGCTGAGCGATGAAGGAACCAAGTTTGGTGTCATTGGCGTCGAACTCTGGGTCATGGGCGTGTGAGTGCATGTTCTCATGCTATTTTTTCGTTACTGGTTTGCACGGCGCTTGGTGTTGTTTTTCCTGGGTGATGGATGGATGGATGGATGGATGGTTGTCTCTCCTTAAAGAAAAAGATGGATATGTGTTGCACGACAGGTGGGAAATATCAAGGCTTGGGAGCCGCGCAACGACTTGTTGGGTACATACGGAGGGAGGCTTGGGCAACAAACAAAAAAGACACGGGGTGGATGCGTAGACATAATGATACCCGGAGCTGACACTCCCGACTCTTTCTGCTGATCTCGCGGTTGTCATGATGTGACATGACCCTTGTTCTCACAAGTGTTCAAGACATGAAGGGAGGGTTATGCTTTGATATTGGCCCAGTATCAACTTCGATTCCTAGTCATAAACTCCTGGATCCCGTCTAATACGCCCTGCGGCGTCGGTGACTCGGCGCACACGTCGGGCTCAAAGCCAAACGACTTGAGATGGTCTCTTGTTGTAGGTCCAATCGTTGCGACAAACGTCTTGCCATCCCGCACGCTCCCCTCGCGCACCTTGCCCGTCTCCGGGTCTAGCACGCCCATAACCCGGAGCAGGCTATCGCACCCCGTCGGCGAGAAGACCACCACCCACCGTGAGGATGCATCGCGAGTCTCGGATAGCACGCGATCCAGATCGATAGGGAAGCTTTCCATGACGCCGGTGCCATAGACGACCGTCTCGTCGACTGCGATGCGCTCGCCGTCTGGGAGCCCGGAGTCTTGTAATGTCTTAGGGATAATGTCCCGCCTAGTCTCACCGACGAGGAACAATACCGGCGGCAACGACGGACGTCCGGCGTACCATTCGCGGTAGTGAGAGAGGATATAAGGAGCGAGGGTCGCTCCGTTGCCCGTGTGGCTACCGAAAACACTGAGGGTAGGATCCTGCGGGACGGCGGCGAGGGCGCGGGTCGTCGCGGGGCCGACGCTGTAAACTGGGATGTGCTGGAGGTGAGGCCAAGATGTCGGTGGGTCATTCGTTATATCGTCCTTCTCTGGAGATCAATCAGCTTGTGCGATTCCACTCGCCGGTGAAGCCAATTGACTCTTGTTCAACACGCACCGTCCTTGCCGTCCTGTACCAACTTCACAAACGCCTCGACCGCGCGCTGTGATGTAAAGATCAAGCCACCATACTCGTGATGTTCCCTATTTCCAATTCGTCCCTCGCGGAGCACCTCGGCAACCTTTTTCATGCCATCATCCTGGAATTGGTGTAGCAGCACGGGGACAAACTGCGGCGCAAAGGAAGCTCCGGCGGCGCTCGTCTCGGAGAAGAGATCCTCGTATGAATCGCCGGGGCTCGATCTCGTCTTGAGCAGGAGGACCGGCACCTTTTCGGAAGATGCCATGGCGATGTAAGGGCCGGAGGAGGGAGTGTCAATTGCGAGGCTGAGGGATCATGAAACGGAACTCGGGATGGGTAATCAGCAACTTTTTGGAGTGACGGGGAGGAGGGGCACAATGGAGGGAAAAAGGTGGGCATGGCGTCACTGGCGGGCATTTTCGATAGTGGATGCCGGGAGTGAGGACGGGCGCTAGTGATGAATTCGGTCTAGTGTCTCGCTGCTTCAACCGTCGTTGTGCACATGGGATGAAAAGATGAAAACGAGTGTTATAAAACCTCTTGACAGTATTATGAAGATGTTTATGTTTATCAATGATGGCTTAATCTTTAGAGCTACATGAGCCATTGTAGTTTATTCGGTTCCCTGGCAGTGCTAAGGGTTTAGCAAGGTGAGAAATGAAAGACGGTCTTGAAGAACAACCGGGGCAGCACCAATATGGAGACAGAGATTCAAGATCACTCTGCTGAGGTATTCCACACACTTGTGATTGACATATATATCAGCACGAGGATTATATAATAATTAAGTAAATACTTTCAGACGTTCAGGAAACTCTTAGTATAGAAATAAAATTAACTTAGAATGGACTATACATAAACCTACCTCTAGGTACTTTAGATCACCTCCTCATTCTTTATAATTGCTACCGTAGAGAAGGGGGAGAATACAATGATGAGCATAGGTATTCCAAGCATATCCAAGTACATAAGTTTAGTGATACGCTAAATGGCTAACTTGGTATCCAGTTAAATATTCGCTCTCATCGACAACCTCCAGTTCAGTCACAACCTGGAATAAAGTCTCCAGGTATACTTCCAAACGCCCCAAGGAAAAAAGGATCCAGAGTCATATCCTCAAAAGGGTCAAGATATCCCGGTGCTATCACTCCTGGCATCTGTTTGAGAAGGTCTACCCAAACATCAGTATGCTAATCGGGCATCAAGGGGGACAACAGACTTGCCATCCAACGATGCTGTGGTAGGAGATTCCTCTCGCTTCAAGACGGCCGAGATGGTCTTGGCCGCTCTTTGGGCCTCTGTGGATTGACCGGCGTTCATTTCCCACAAACTTCTCGCAGCAGCCAAAGCTTCCAGAATATCATCTCGTTGAGGCAGAGCGTTGATAGAGCTGGAGTTTGAGACCTCCTCGTCGGACCTGCTCAGAGCAAGACATATCATCATAATTGCCTGCAGGAACTCATAGTTAAGTGATGTGGCCACCTTCCAGCGGATGCCATACATGAGGCCCCCAGGCTGGATCTCCTCGCTCATCCTTCGCTGGTGGTCCAGGATTGCTAGGGCAGCGCGCTTGTTTCCCCTAGGGGGCCTTTCACACAAAGACTCGCCGGTGCAGAAGATAGACAGCCTTGTTGATCAAAACGTCCAAGACCATACGGTACAGTATCGTAACTGAGTTGTCAGCAATCGATGCCTCGAGTGGTTTGTGCTTCAACCATGCCGGTATAGATTCGACGGCCTCTTCAAGCTTGGTACTTAGCGCAGAAATCATGGCTGCTGAGGACGGTCCTGCTTCTGTTTCATCATATATCTCGGCCGCTAGTTTGATGATGCGGTGTCGTTGGATAATATATGGGGCCGATCTGCTGGAGTTTCGTCGTGTTTGAGACTAATGTCGTCGTCAAACAGGTGTGCGGGCGAGCGTGCATCACACTGGGAGTCCTTGATGATGCGTGGCAGCCCAACCTGTGTACTTGTGAAAAAGTCCATATCGTATAGCGTCATCCATATCCGTCGTCTGAGCTCTGCCTGTAATGGTCGAATAGTTGGCCAGTGAGCTAGGTCTCGATGCAGTCCCATACGCACAGCATCTGGTCATGAGCGAAATGCAAGGTTAGTGTTTCTATCGTGTATCTGCTCGACTGCAGATAATCCCCAGCAACTAAGCAGTGGATGGTGAGGGTCCGGTAAGTCTCCAACGTGTCCTGTGATTCAGTTGTGGACAAGCCAGAGGCTCCAATATCTTGTTGTAGGAATATTGGCATCCTCATGATGCTAAATAAGAGCCCTATCCACATGATCGGGGCGGTTGAGAGATTGGTCCAAAAGTTTGTGTACTAAACAAGGTGAGTAAGTATACTTCAGGGTATGGCGCTCGACTCTCACCTCAGTGAAGAATATGGTTCGATGCAGAATGACTGATAGCGCCGATTAATTAATGAACAGATAGATGTACATGAAAACTCACCTGGGGCAAAGTCGAAAGTGTTGAAGAAATGGGAAACCTATCAATCACCTTGCGGGGCGACATCATACCCCGAATCTGTTGTCTCGGGAGACAGGCGACGCTCGTCGGTTGGCAACCCCATATCAGCAGTAAGTAAAGTCGATTCCGGACTCGTTGCACTATCCGAGAAGTCGTCAGATAGTTCGTCTTTGAGCTGTCGGATCTGCCAATAACTATCAGTACCAAACTTCCTCATTGACACAACTGCATCGCAAAGTGCACACACATCGTCTAAAATCGTAGCCCAATGAGAACTACTGGTGTAAATAGCATTGCCATCTTCAAGACTTAATCTTCCAACGCTTGCTTCTACATCCCCATCGGAAGACGTTTCTTGTGTCGCGGCGTCATTAAGGGCGTGTGGCACTGGGATACCGGCCAAGGGGGTCTGTGAACTCTGCGTCGCCATCTCAGTAAAGAGGTTTTCGATGCGGGCAACCCTCTGACAAGCATTTCGGCTCCGTCCATGAGGCCTATATTCAATGGCACATTTGCGTTCTTGTTCTGAAGAGCTATAAATGCATTCCGCACCACGCCGTAGGCATGCGCTGCAGGGAGACTGTCGTATCGAAGTCTACATCAGTTGATTTGTCCGCCATGTGAGGGGGGTTCAACTTACTTGCGGCCGCGGCAGACATTACAGCTTAGTATAGGCTTTTCCCTTCTCCTACTTTGGTACACCAATTGGGAAATCATCGCTGCGATGGTGTTTGTTGCCGAGTCTAAGTCAGGGACGCATACGGGGGAGAGACGGAGGGTGAGTGGGTCCAGTCGCCGGGCGGCCACGGCCGAGACGGACGGTCATCGTGTAAGCTCATTGGTCAATGATGTCAAAACCAAACCATTGCGACGACTGTCCGCGATAAAATCATAACCTAAATGCCCGCCCATGAACATTTATAAACCAAGTTAGTGTTCCTATATCAAGTTTATACCTACTAATTCAACACTACCTTTGTCCTTCATAGTGTTGCCCCAAAATGATGCCAACTGAGAAAGTTGATGTGGTCTACCCTTCGGGTGTCAGGCTTGTGCTATTCATGACATCCGTCTTCATCGGCATGTTTCTAGTAGCACTGGTAAGTCAAACAATATGAAGCTCCATCATGGACGTTCATGCACTAAACTTGCTTGCTTGCAGGACAAACTTATCATCTCGACCGCCATCCCAGCCATCACCGACGAGTTCCATTCCGCCAACGACATTGGCTGGTATGGTACAGCCTATCTCCTCACCAACTGCGCCTTCTTGCTTGTGTTTGGCAAGATGTATACCTTTCTAGGCGTCAATGCCACTTTCATGGCAACCGCCGTGCTGTTCGAGGTGGGCTCCGCCATCTGCGGCGCGGTATCCAACTCGATCGCCTTCATCATCGGTAGGGCCATTGCGGGCCTAGGCGCCGGGGGTATGCAGTCCGGGGTTGTAGGTTTTCATGCTTCTCGCTTATCATGCTTACTTACTCACATATCATCAACTCGCTAGCTTGTCATAATACGCCGTCCCACTCCAGAAACGGCCCATGTATCAAGGCCTCTTTGGAGCCGTGTATGGGATCTCCTCCATAATCGGCCCACTGGTCGGTGGTGCTTTCGCCACAAACGTCACTTGGAGATGGTGTTACTATATCAACCTTCCCCTGGGAGGCGTGGTGCTAGTGTGTGTCTTCTTTCTGCTTCACATCCCTGACCGTTCTACTACGGCAGACACCTTGGGCCAAAAGCTACGACAGCTCAACATCGAAGGGATATTAGCCCTCCTTCCTGGAGTGATTTGTCTCTGTCTGGAATTGCAATGGGGAGGTTTCACTCTGAGCGTAAGTTCAAGCCCAGAGTCGACCCAACCAGGCTGACCATCGATACCGGTGGGGCAACGGCAAGATCATCGCGTTGCTTGTCGTTTCTTTTACCTTGTTGATCACATTTGTCTTGATTCAAATATGGAAACCAGCACAGGCAACGGTGCCACCACATATCTTCATCCAGCGAAGCATCGTCGGTGGGTTCTGGGTGAGCTGCTGCGTCGGGGCACACCAGACACTGCTCATTTATTTAGTTCCTACCCATCTGGTTCCAGGCAATCCAAGGTGATTCGGCCGTCGAAAGCGGTATCCATCTTTTGCCCATGGTGCTCTCGCTTGTTATTGCGTCGATCCTCACGGGAGTGTTGACCACTCGTCTCGAATACTACATGCCATTCCTGATCCTGGGTATCTGCATCGCCGCTCTTGGTGCCGGGGTTCTTACTTGTCTTCAAGTCAACGAATCTGCGGGCCAATGGATCGGATACCGGGTTTTGTACGGCTTCGGTCTAGGCGCTTGTTTTCAGGCGCCTAATCTGGCTGCGCAGACGGTGCTACCTCGGAATGAGGTCTCCATCTGGGCTTCACTCATGCTTTTTGCCCAGACCCTCTTTGGCGCCATATTCGTCTCTGTCGGTCAGAACGTTCTCAATGGCGAGCTAGCTAAGCGCCTTGCCGAATTCTCGAGTATGACTCCGCAGCAGATTGAATCTGCCGGTGTGACGGGTCTCTTTAAGATGATCCCAGACGAGCATCATGAGGCAGCTCTGCAGGCCTACAATAGCTCGCTAAGTGTCTGTTTTCGGGTCGCGCTTATTATGGCTTGTCTTGCTTTTCTTGGCAGCATTGTCATGGAATGGTGTAGCGTCAAGAAAGAAGTAGGAAGACATTCATGATGGCGTCATAATGAGGGACTGTTAAAGCACAAACTGCCGGGTAGTTGAGATACCTCGGACAGGTTTTGTATGTACCTAAATATGAAGGAGGAACGTGATGGTTTTTGTTTCTTGGGTGTGAGAATATCTTGTATTGTTAAATAATATTTAAAGTGAGAGTCGTTATAAATTCATAGATTGCTGTCCCAACATTTGCTTTCTCAATAGCCATATTGAAGTTAGATTCAAGTCCTGCAATATCTTGCAATACATAATTTTATGCTAATGCATATCCACATGTCACCCCACGTTCAAATGCGGCAGGCGGGAGCACCCTATTTCTTATCGATAAAGGTCTTGGCGATGGAGCTATCGCAATTGACGTCTTCTGATGGCCTATTTTCGTTCCTGGACCGGCTTCTCGGGAGGGCTGACAAATTGGGTCACACCACGACAAGGTCAGGACCCGCGGCCTTTAAGCTCTTTTGCTTTTAAGTCCCTCTTTTTCTCTTTCCTTCTGTGGTTTATCTGTTTGCTGTGCCTGTCCTGTGCGAGCGGCTATCGATACGTCCCCTACCTCTGATTCGCACCGAAGCTCCGGCCTTCGGTCCCTTTAATCTTGTTGCACCACTCGCCACACCCGGCCACATCTCGCGACAGGAACTCCGTGGCGCCATGGCAGAAGAGCCTAGAGATACTCGGGACGACAAGTCCTCGGCGGTTACGTCCGCTGCCCCTGGCACGCTGGCCCCTGCGCAGGGAGGAGGCTCTGCTGAGCCGCCCAAGAGGATCCCCAGGGGAGTGGTCCTGGGCCCGGATGGCAAACCGTGAGTCAACGACGCCCGCTATATCCCCGGCATCGCGAGCTTCGGTCTCGTGTCATATCTTTGTGTCTCTGGAATCGATCTATTCGCTAACCGTGCTATCTCTCTCACCCCATGTAGGTGTCGGAATTGCACATCTTTCGCCGCGTGGGCCGCCCAGACAAAGGACGCTCTCAAGCACGACGCTGCACGGACACAGACGGCGACACAAGGGCCTCCGGCCGACTGCCCTCCGGACGTTGAGACTCTTGGCCGGAGCACGTGGACTCTGCTGCACTCGATCGCGGCCCAGTACCCGGAGCAGCCGTCCAGGGGCCAGCAGTCGGACCTCCTCAGCTTCGTAGGCCTGTTCTCTAAGCTGTACCCGTGCTGGGTGTGCGCCGAAGACTTTCAGGGCTATCTACGTCGTGACGCGCCCAAGGTTGGTAGCAGGGACGAGTTTGGCAAGTGGTTGTGCGGCGCACACAACGAGGTGAACCGCAAGCTTGGCAAGGCCGAGTTTGACTGCTCCAAGTGGGAGGAGAGATGGCGAACTGGCTGGAAGGACGGCCGCTGCGATTGAGCTGAGACTGCAAAAACTTCGGAGCTCGACCCGAGAGAAGCTCGGACAGTGTGAGCTGAGGCTACGAGGCTGGATCGCTGGCCGGGCCGGTGGATTTCAGGGTCCAGGATAGTGATGTGATTTTTTTGAGGAGCCTCGGTGTGCGGTGTACGATATTGGTCTGAGATCAAGGGAAGGGTGTACCTTTGGGGACGCACACCGGTTGATTTATGATGACTCTTCCGGAGAAGACGTGGCCGAAGGTGGATACAGCCAATGCCTCGAGAAAAAGAGTGGGATATTCTAGAGAGGAGGATAAAAGAGGCCAGCATCGGGAAATCAGGACATGGCAAGGACATGCATGGCCGATGTTGACATTGACGACATGAAGGGACAAAGATGGTTGCACAGCAGGGGCGTCGAATGGAATGGATAGAATCTCTTCTCACGATATGTATGATATCAAGATACGAAACAACTCCCTTGTATAATACACAATGTACATGCCGATGAACGTACCTTTAGAAAGGATTCTCGGACAGAACTTCTAGAAGGGAACTAGAACAAGGTCTATATCTAAGCATGTATCGAGGTCCTGTCTTCTAGACCGTAGTATTAGTAGGTCTCCCTCGTTCGCCGCACCTAAAAGGAACCGTATCAAATCTCCGTGTTGTTCGGCTCGCAGCTCCGGTGGAAGCATGGACGAGACGAGACACACCCAGCCCTGTCAGACCGTAGCGAAGAACCAGAAAGAAACGTCTTCTTTTTCCCAAAGAATTGTGTGCCCCCTACCCGCCTGCCCGTGTGTCTATCCCTGCTCCATTCGGTGTTCCCCCTTTGGCCGGTGACGAGGCCACCCGCGATAAGGATGATCTGACAAGGCCTTGGGTAAAAAACACACACACACGGCACCGTCTACTGAACTACCGGGCCGCCTTACTGCTGGCCACCACCCCTTGTACAACGAGCGGGCGCTGCAGCTTTCAATCTCTGGTTACCTTACCCTGCAAACCGGTCCCCATCTCGCAGCCCATCCATGCCCGTCAGTCTCTTCTTGTCCTCGAGCCCTCTTAATCCCTGCGATGACGGGTTTCTGTAACGCGATGTCTGGTAGACCCTCGTAACCTCATACCGACGGCAAGAAGCGGCAAGGAGAGGAAAGAAGAGGTTTTGAGAGTTGAGAGGTTGACCTTGTTTCTTTTTTTTAATTGCTTTCGCAGTTCAATGTCCGTTTTCTCGAGACAGAATATGTCACCACCAAAGGGCCTTTTACGGATACGATATCCCTGCCTCAGCCCGCAAGCAAGCCCCCCTCTCTCTTTTACTACGCAGCTACGAATAGGTGCTCTCTGTAGAGTTTTTTTTTACCCTTTCGCATACTATGTATGCTGTGTTGTCGTCTCTTGTCCCAGCGATGTTCGGAACGGCATGCCGCCACCATCTCTTGAGTCAATGCTCACGGGAAGGGTGAATGCTACGCTCCCATGCAAGATGCCCTGCTACTCACTGCCGGGAGCTGAGTAAGGCCATTGGCAATCGAAGCGCATCGCATCGTATTCTACCCGTAAGCCAACTAGACCGCAGATGACGGTCTCGCCATGGTCGTCATAATTTGTTGGCCAAGAGCGCACTTGGACCCCCGTTCCCCCCAATTGCCGCATCTTGCTTGGGTTGGGGCCTCGACTGCTTCTGGCTTCTGCTGCAGCATCTTTTGTTCTGTTCCGTGCCGGCAAAAACAACGCCATGGGTTCGTAAATATCCATCCAGTGAGACCCATCGCCGTCCCGTCGGATATAATCATTTATGGCATGGTCCCGGCCCGCGCTCGGCCACACAGAGAACGTGGTCCGGTCTAGCCGAGAGAAGTCGACAGCATCAAGGATCTCAATCGGAGCTGCCCTGTATACCTCAAGATGGGATCGTGGCTGGTTTGCCTCTTGTTTGCTTGAAGTCTGGCCCCTTGTTCCTTGTCTTGTCTTGTCTTGTCTTGCCCTGTCCGGCATCCCACCTCTGATGCTGCCACCATCTATACTCGAGAGCTCGTGCCGTGTAACTTGCGACACCTACAAGCGTGCCATGGGCATTTCTGGTCTAGAGTACCTGCATCGAAAAAAGAATTGGAGACCTGAGCTGTCTCGATCCCCCCTAGGTACGGCCCTAGTCTAGTCTGCCCGATTGAGGGACCCGTCAAGGGAAAGCTTGCATCATATGATTCTTGTCCTCCAAAAAAACAGAGGGAGAAAAAAAGTGAGAGGCGTAAGTGGCATTACATCACCATGGCCGAAACGCTCACCACTGGCTCCGAGGGGGCTCTCTCACCTCGCTCTTTCGGGTGCCCGCGCCCGGGAGCGAGCGATGGAGCGATCACTCGAGAACAGCGGTAAATGTCATGTCGGACCTGACCTGCCCTAGGTATCCCTCATTCATGCCGTTGTATCCCCTGGCTCCGATTGCGCTCATATCATGATGGTCTTATTTTTGGCAGCCAAATCAGATTCAAGGATTGAATGCGTATACGCCCGCTCGAGGTGTGGATGGATGGGATGTCCTCACTCTAACAATCTATCGTAGTTGTTGGCTGCTGCGTTGCTTTCGTCTCCAAGAGTATAAACATGCCTCGCCTCCCCTCCTCCCGGATCCAGCTTCTTTCCCATCTGCATTCTTATCAACCTACATTCCATCCATCACATTGTCTTGGTTTCAATCACCCAGACATCCACATCTTCCCTATAAAGCTTGGCTAGCTTCACCTACCTACCCCTCCAAGCTTATCCAGCTATCGCCCCCCATCATCAATCCCATCAGATCTTCAACCATCATCCAATCCACCCCATCATGAGTGAAGATCAGGTCCAGGGCCTTAAGCAGCCCGTCGACGTCGCCGAGTACCTCTTCAAGCGACTCCACGAGGTCGGCGTCCGCTCCGTCCATGGTGTTCCAGGCGATTACAACCTGGTTGCCCTCGACTATCTCCCCGATTGTGGTCTCAAGTGGGTCGGCAGCGTCAACGAGCTCAATGCTGGTTAGTTCTCATCATGACTTCATCTCGACCCCTCCTCAGTCACTGACATATCTCTCCAGCCTATGCCGCCGATGGCTACGCCCGAGTTTCCAAGATTGCTGCTCTCATCACCACCTTTGGTGTTGGTGAGCTTTCTGCCATCAATGGTCTCGCCGGCTCCTTCTCCGAGCACATCCCCGTCGTCCACATCGTTGGATGCCCTTCCACTATCTCCCAGCGTGATCAGATGCTTCTCCACCACACTCTCGGCAATGGCGATTTCGACGTCTTCGCCAACATGAGCTCTCAGATCTCTTGCAACATGGCCAAGCTCACCAAGCCTTCCGAGATTGCTGAGCAGATTGATAACGCTCTCCGCGCTTGCTGGCTCCAGTCCCGCCCCGTCTACATCATGCTCCCCACCGATATGGTTCAGGAAAAGGTTGAGGGTGCCCGTCTCGAGACCCCCATCGACATGGCAGAGCCTGAGAACGACCCCGAGAGTGAGGACTTTGTCGTCGAAGAGGTCCTCAAGGCCATGTACGCCGCTACCCGCCCTGTCATCCTGGTCGATGCCTGCGCCATCCGACATCGTGTCGTCGAGGAGGTACATCAGCTCATCGACAAGCTCGAGCTCCCCGTCTTTGTTACCCCCATGGGTAAGGGTGCTGTAAACGAAGACCACCCCAACTATGGTGGTGTCTTTGCTGGTGAGGGATCTCATCCCCCCAGAGTCAAGCAGATCGTCGAGGATTCGGATCTGCTCATCACCGTTGGTGCTCTCAAGAGTGACTTCAACACAGCCGGTTTCTCCTACAGAACCTCCCAGCTCAACTCTGTCGACTTCCACAGCACTCACTGCAAGATCCGGTATTCCACCTACCCTGGTGTTGCCATGAGAGGTGTCCTGCGCAAGGTCATTGACAAGGTTGATCCTGCCTCCATGCCTGCGCCTTCCATCCCCGAAGTCGTCAACGAGGTCGAGGAGAACTTTGACAGCTCTGAGACCATCACCCAGGCTTGGTTCTGGCCTCGCATTGGCGAGTTCCTCATCCCCAAGGATATCATCGTGACCGAGACTGGAACTTCCAACTTCGGTATCTGGGATACTCGATTCCCTCCTAATGTCACTGCTCTCAGCCAGGTTCTCTGGGGCAGCATCGGCTGGTCCGTTGGTGCTTGCCAGGGTGCTGCACTCGCAGCCAAGGATCTTGGAAACGGCCGACGAACAATTCTCTTTGTCGGTGATGGATCCTTCCAGCTGACTGCTCAGGAACTGAGCACAATGATCCGACATGGCCTCAAGCCCACAATGTAAGTTGACATCCAGCCTCTCTCATCAAACATTGAAACTCGATGCTGACTCTTCGAATAGCTTCGTCATCTGCAACGATGGTTTCACGATTGAGCGTTTCATCCACGGCATGAATGCCGAGTACAACGACATCAACGAGTGGAAGTACAAGGAGTTGGTCAGGGTGTTTGGCGGTGAGAAGACCTGCAAGACATTCACAATCAAGACCAAGAACGAGCTCAACGACCTCCTGGTCGACGAGGAGTTCAAGGCCGCCGAGTGTCTCCAGTTCGTCGAGCTCTACATGCCCCGGGAGGATGCTCCCCGCGCCCTGATCATGACGGCAGAGGCCAGCGCCAAGAACAACGCGAAGAAATAAACGTGACGGATAGACTGGGTTTTGGAAAATGTTCCTGGAGAACAGAACAAATGGGAGGGAGACAGACAGTGCCCGGTCACTTGGTCAGGCCCTGATCTGGTTAATGGTAATGGCTGATTGGTGGGGTGCGCATTATAGAATGGCGGTTTGCTGAGCAGGTCTTTGCCTGAAATTGTAAAAGCGAGTATCATTATGAGAATTGATCCATTTTCAGTTTTAAGTGTTGATGATCAAGTTGTGAGATGAGCTGAGCTGAGCTGAGCTGAAAAGTCGTGTCATGAGGCGAGGAGGACGCGATACACGTGATGCGCTGGCCAGTCGCGTTGAAAATCTCCATGTATCCACGTACCTTCCACCTTACTAACACCAAAGTTTGCTTCAACATCCTCACTCCAACACAACTCGATCAATTTTAAGATCAATTGATTCACTATTATCGAATTCCATTTACAACATCATGAGTGACGGGGCAAACAAGCGGAAGGGAGGTCCTGGGGGGAGCGGTCCGGCCAACAAGAAGAGCAAGGTAGGCCAGATGAACCGATCCATCCCACCATCAAACCCCTTTCTCCTGCTCCTAGGATTCAAATCCCGTTCATCTTACGAACCATTTGTCAGAATATTACAAGTGCTAATCGTTTTCAAAGGGAGGCAGCGCTGGCAAGTGGCAGACGCCACACCAAAAGGCCAAACAATCTGAAAAGGTGGAGTTGGGAAGAACTTTGGAGATCAACGATGCCGGGATCTGGGTGACTTACGCCAGGGGCATGAAAGGCAAAGCTGTGCGGGAATTCAGGGCCCTTTGTGACGAGGTATGTGACTCGTGCCCGTGCATGTTCCATGTCTATCATGGCCCGGCGCACTCAACTGACTTGGGTTACTGTAGTATGGAGAATCACTGTTTGGGATAAAGCCTCCGGCTGAAGATGGTGAGGGTGAGGAGGAAGACGAGGAGCCCAAGGACATTGAAGCTTCGATCCAACAGGAATTGGCCGGCATGAGTGCCAAGAAGCCCAAGACGAAGCAGTTCTTTACGCCCATATCAACTAACCTTGACTGCGTCTTCTTCATGAAGCTCCAGAAGCCCGCCGAGCCTCTCGAGATGGTCAAGCGGATTTGCCAGGATGCCAAAGATTGCCCGGACCCAAGACAACGTAAGGTCAAGTACATCAACCGCCTCACGCCCGTCTTTGATACAGACAGGGCAACGGACAAAGGCATTGAGCGCGTGGCGCGGACAGTGATGGCTCCATTCTTTGAACTCAAGAGCGAGTCAGGAGAGGATACAACCGAGAAGGCGGCCGCTTCGCAGGTTGATGGTGAGGGGCCTGCATCCTGCACGGTAAGAAACAGCCATGATTCGCGGGAATGCTTTGCGTGAAGCTGATCAGGTCCTGCCTCCAGTACGCCATCAGACATACCATCCGAAACCACACCGCTTTCAAATCAAGCGTCGTCATCAAGATGATTGCGGATCTGGTCAGCCCAAAGCACAAGGTCAACCTGACCAGCCCCGACAAGGTGGTATTGGTCGAGATTTTCCAGGTAAGCGGCCCTCGCGTATTGGACCTATGGCGGCATCAAGAAAGCTGACTAGCGTTGAGACGTTCTGCGGAGTCTCGGTTGTTGATGGTAAGGAGTGGGAGGACCTCAGACGTTACAATATAAACGAACTATACAAGTTGATCCCTCAGAAGGAGGAGGAGCCCGCAGGAGCCGAAGGAGCCGCCCCCGCCGAGTCGACATAGATTTCGGGTCGCTCTCGTCGAACCCAGTTAGCATGTAACTCTACGAACCGAGTGCGAGCAACATGCAAGATGAGTCGAGCCTTTTAATTACGGCAACACAACAAGAACCGACCGGGCGTAGCGGTCAGACGGGGTTGGTTGACATTGACCCATCAAGTATTCCATGGCTGTCCACAATGGCATCCCAAAAAGCCATGCTGGCCCGGCCGCGCTTCTGCATGAGTTCGTTGGGTCACAACAGCCTCCAACAGGGAACACCGGTGCCCCCGACGACAGGGTTCCGTTCCCGAGGGAAATAAAGGTCATACGCTGTCACACAAAGGATCGGTACCGGTTGGCTCTCTGGGGCGGGAACGGACATTGGTGAATAGATTGGCAGGCTATTGCCGCCAGAGTTTGTCAAAAGACACAACAGAAAAGACAATATTTTTTTCAACACTCAATATCGGCGTTAACCAATCTGCAGAATATGAGCTTCATGGGGACACGCCCCTAGCTCTGTGCGGCTCAGGTGAAGGCTTGACCGAGATGCAGCTCCAAGAGTGAGGAGCTTGGCCACATTGACTTTTCGAATACTCCTGGCTCGGCTACTGAAGAGTGGGACACGGGATGTGTCACTGAGGACGGAACCAAAGATTTGAGATGACTCTGGTCGAAAGGAATGAGGGTGGAGGGGATGAGTTGAATGCATCCAACAGGAGAATCGGGTCCAGAAAGGCTGTTATACGTGCATTGCATTCAACACACGACGCGACGCCTTCCAACGAGAACATAACATGTGAGACTCGGCAGCTAAAACCCGGAGCAATTCCGTGCGGCCCGCATACGGGACGGGTTGGTGTTGTTCGGGCCCGAAGACACGGAGGCTTGAGGCTTGAGGCTTGAGGCCCTGACTTGCCAGGTTGGTTGGGCTTGGACGATGCCATTCAGAGAGACCTTTTGGATCGAGCTTGACTTGAAGCGGTAGCCATATCCGCCGTGGCTGGGGCCAACGATTGGAGACCAGGGGCTGCTCCACGTCTGACTGCAAGAAAGACCTTGCGGTGACGAAAGAGGCGACGTTTCTGAAATCCTCCAGGATTGGAAAGACGAGAGAAACAAGACAAAGTCCCGAGGAGAAGGCGAAAGAAGAAGAGAAAAAAAGCCACCAGAAACACACACGAGCGAGGTTGCTGGGATGCAAGGGTTCGCGGAATGCTCACTCAAGTCAGCTCTCGCTTGCGGCAACCAATCATAAATTTCCCGACTCGCTTCTCGATGCACGCCAGAGGCCATCCGTCCCCATGTGGGATGGTCCATCCCGTCAGGCATCCAGCTTTCTTTTCTCCAGTTGCAGGGGGCAAGGGTTGCGCTGCAGCAGATCAGGAGCGTTTTGGTTGTGGCGCATGAGGCGATGTGACGCTTCTCGAATGCCCTTCCTCTTGGCTCTCCCGTTTCTTTAGAAGGGGTCTCTTTCTTGAATTCTTTGATGAAAGGGCTTCTTCAATTTGACGTCGGGCTGAGCCAGACCAGAATGGGAATTGGCCCTCAACAGCGGAGGTCGGATCAGTTCCCGGTCCGTGACCCTGCTGTCGATCACGCCTAAAGAGACTACGTAACCAAGCTGTGGTTCGTTCGTTTGTTGTTGTTGGTTGACGAAGCGAAAGTGAAGCGATAGGTTCTGCAACAGACAGAAGACAGATACAGAGCCGCTCGGTTGGGTTCAAGGCTGAAGGGGAGGGGGCGTGAGGTCCCGTCCGTCGTCTATCCTTCCTGTCAGATCATGCCAGGCCAGTCAAGACAACCTCTGCATCTGCATTTGCATTTGCATCTGGTACAGTACTGTACTCGCGGTTCGCCCGTTGCATGCTGTGCCTCTAGGCCTTCTTCTTCGGTCGTGTTCCGCTTCCTCCCTCTCTCCCTCCGACCCCCATGGAGAAGAGGCGTTCCTGGGAACCTCTTTTTTCCCCAATATTTTTTCTCAATAACAACTCTGGCTAGCCCACTTCAGGTTCTAGCCCGCTTCCCCCTTGAGTCGACCCTTTGTAAACGCCTCCCTCGGCTTGACCGTTCCGAGGATAGCAGGCGATTCGTCCTGTCTGTCTTTCTTTGGACCGGGTCCCTACAGGTCATCATCATCTCTCGTGCGCCTCTGCAAACGAGACTACCCGCCGCTATATCGTCGTCTATTGACGCACCCCCTGGAGACAGCGACCGGTGAGCTCAGCCATGCATTCTGGGCCCCAGATTTTTTTAATGGATGGGATGCTTTTACTACACTACTTCTCCGTTCCTGAACAGGCACGCCGTCACGTTCTACTGTAGCTGGCGCTCGCCTATATCGACCATTTGCATGTCCCGTTGCGCCCCCCCGCAAGCCCAGCCCAGTCCTCGGTTCTCCATTCCGCCCTTCTTGGTCGGTCTGTCTGCTGGACTGGCCAGACCAGACCAACCCAACACAGCCAGCCCAGCCAGCCCTGTCATGGCTTCGAGGGCTCATGCGTCGTCTCGCTTCTGTCTCGCCCGTCATGGGCGAGTTTCCTTTCTCTTACCGGCGGTGACATCGCCCCTGTCCCCGTGATAACTTTGCCTTCCCTCCCCCGTATAGCAAATCCTCATTTCACTGTTGGTTCTAAACACTCAAACTGCACCTATATACCCACCCGTCTACTTGCAGTACCTACACCTACACCCACTGATATGCGTCTTGCCCCATCTCGACAACTTCTCCTCGCCTAGCCTTGACCCTATCTACGCACGAGGCGTTCCCAAGAACCGAAGCCAACTTGCATCGCGGGAGCTAACACGTCGGTCAATCGACCCACCGCCTCGCATCTTGGAGTGTGTGGGCGGCATTGTCGTCATATCCCTTTCCGCGTCCCTGCTGTATCTCATTTTCGCTCACTCCCGGGTTCTCATGGTTGACTAGTACTTATCCCTCTATTTATCACCACTCTTTTTCCCCGGTCTCCTTCCTCTTGGGTCGTAATCGAATACTTGGCGCAGCAAAAGACAAGGGCTCTTGCAAGCGTTCGAGACCCCCAACATCACCACGGCCACTTCTACTCGACCAGAACACACCTCTTTTTTTTTTTGTCTCATCCCAGTGTTGCAAGCCTATCCTTGTCAGGCATGCACCGAAGACATAGTCCATCCTCGAATCTCCCCACGGCAGGCTGTTGAAATCGGTCAAGGGGCCAAAGCATCCATTCCCGCAGGGCAACCCCATCTCTCACTTGCAGCAGCTGGCGTTTGAGTAGCCCTCAGCCATTTCCCCATTAATATCACTAATCATACCCAAACCACCTCTTTCTTATATATCCTCTTTCCCCATGACTCGACCGTCGTACCAATGCACCGTTCGGGACGACGGCAGTCTAACCCCCTCGTCCCAGTGCGTCGCGCAAACCTGCAACCTTGTGCGCGACAATATCCCCCGTTCGGCCCGAGACTTCTTTTCTGTTGATTCCTCTACCGCTTCTTCCTCTGCTCCCAAATCCATGGCGGCTGCTCCGCCCGAGAGGTCAGTCCTCTCGCTCCTCAACGGCATCAGCCCTCGCCTGTCGGTCCAGGAGTTGGAGGTCGTCCCCTCGGCTCGACTACAACGCCTGTACAATGTCAAGGTCACCGAGGGGCCCAGTCTCTTGCTAGCTCTGCCTCCCCCTACTATCATGCGACTGCTGCGTTCGGAAAAGTCCTCTATCGGTTCTGAGGCTGCCGTGTTAAAGTGGCTATCTGCTGTCGCAAGGGATAAGAAGACAAGTCCAGCATCAGGGTCTAAGGAGACATTAGGAAGGACTACGGGGGACTCATCAATCAGTGAACGGGCTGCCCATTCTCTCTCGGGATATCTACCAATACTTGTCCGGCACGAATCAATAGGCGGCGGCCTAGCAGTCGAGTACAACCTCAGTCGACCATCACGGGGTGTAGCAGTGTCTGCCCTCTCAACCCCTCTAACTCACCGCGAACGGAGGGTGGTGGACTTTCAAGTTGGTCAACTACTCCGCCGGATATCAACACAGGTCTCACCAACGAGGAGATTTGGCATCGCCGCCGATGTGCTGTCGGTCCCGCCTTCGGTCGTTCACAACCCTGCGAGACGCCTTGAGGGCGGGTTACACGAGTCGAGGGGTGCTGAATCTTGGAGGGTGGCATTTCACAACCTGATGGAGGCTATCCTGCGGGACGGGGAGGACTTGACTATTATGCTCAATTATAGCACTATCCGACGACACTTTTATCGTTTCGAACACCTACTTGATGCAGTGATGGAACCGAGGCTGGTTGTCCTGGATGCTGGAGAGGATTCGAATACGTTGGTAATACGGCCGGGCGACGGGATCAACGCGAGTCTAGGAAAAATAATATCGGTACGGAAAACTTCAGGAAGTCCGGAGCGGGGAGAGAGACGACCGGAAGACGACAGTGCCGTTGAATCAGATGATGATGATGAAGACGACAAGGAGTATACTATCAGCAAGGGGCAGATCGAAGTGACGGGCTTACGACAATGGAGCAATTGCATATTTGGAGACCCTCTTCTTGCCTCAGTATTCAGCAAACGACCACGACCTTCGCAGGATTTTTGGCGTGGATTCGACAAACCGCTCCCAGGAGATGAAAGGGAACCGACCCTTATAGAGGACACACCCAACGCCCACATCCGCCTCCTACTATACGAGTGCTACCACGCTGTCGTCTCCCTTGTGGGCGAGTTCTACCGGCCACAAAACGACGGCGGGAAGCGTGAGTTGGCTGCGCGAAAACACTTGGGTGGTGTGTTGGCCCGGCTGGAAGAGTTGGACGATTCAGGGGGTCAGCGGCGCAGGCGCATGAGCGGCGAGATGTCGCCGGCCAAGCGGCCGCGGTCTGGCGAGGAAGAAGATGATAGTGATGACTAACGCTGGTTCATCTTGGGTGGAATTGGAAATATTGAGGCGTTTTGTGATGGGTTGGGAAATACATATACGACAGATGCCGGGTTATGATGCAGCGATTTCAGGTAGAACTCTTGCCTCAGGGCGGAGTAGTCAATATAGAAGACTAAAACGAGTAAAATTCACTTTTTAATATCGCACCCTCACGCCTTTCCTTTTCCCTTGATTGTTCGGCTACCGGCATCTTTTTCCGCATCTTGACCATTCTCGTCATCTTCATCTCGTGGGAGCTGGATGCCCATCAAGCCCAGAAGATTACCCGTCGGACCAGCCATACCCGCCTGACTCTTGAAGCTCTCGAGCAGGTTCTTTGCCAGGTTGTAGTCGATGTCGACGTCTTCTTCGCTATTCTCGTCCTCCTCAGCCACATCTGGCAAGGGGGTCGATCGACTGCTCTCACCAGCCTTTGGGCTCTTGTCCTTCAACCGAGGGCGCTTCTCCTTGGCCGGGTCAAGTTTCAAGGCGCCGTGGTGGTTAAGCTCGGCTTCAAACTCTGTCGTGAGTTTTCGAATCTCCTCGTCTTCTGCCTCGTCTTCGCCAGAGCTCTTGGGTGCGGGTTTGGGAGATTCCTTCTGAGGTGATTCCTTCTTGCCTGGGGTTGGAGTTGAAGATGGCAAACCCATCATCTCCCTCATCATCCGGGCAAACTCCTCCTCATCGAAGCTGACCTCTTTATCCTCGGCATCACTATCTTCATCCGAGAACTCATCGTCTTCATCGTCGTCAAAGTCCATCTCGTCGAGTTCCGCACCTTCCACCCCCGCCGAGTCATCATTGAGGAATGCCTCGAAGCGAGAGACGATCTTGCGTAGGTCAGACTGCGTGTTCGCATCGCCAAATCCCGACTTCTCGCCCTCCTTGGCTGCTCCTCGCTTCCCATCGAGCTCCTTTTCGAAATCTTCGTAGTTGATGTCCATCCAAGCTTCGCTGTCGTCGCGAGTGGCGTCCCCCCAGGACTTGATATCCTGATCTGTGGGAAGAACATCGTCACCGTCCTCTTCGAGATCCTCGAGGACGATTGCCATTTCTCTCACGACCCTACTCTTGCTCTTTTCCGCTTTGGCGGCCAGCATTTCGAACCCACATGTGAGCTTCATTCCGATATCAAGTCTAGCCGTGATTTTGTCCGCCTCGCCCGAAGGGGCCTCCTTCTGGGCTTTCTGGATAATATCTTGCCATGTCGGTGGCGCATCGAAGCGCTGGGAGCGCAGTTGCGCAAAGAGCACTTTGCTAAACCGCACCGAGACGGCTACAAGATCTCGAGGTGGGAATATGGGTGGTTCAGTTGGTGAGATGACACGCTTAAGTGCGATGGGATCTCGGAGGTAAAAGGCCTCCACGGCAGGGGCCACGGACTTTGGGAGTGAGTGTAGAACGTATGCCAACTTTCTAGGTATTGTGACAAGGGAGTGATGAACCGATTCGGTGATCTGCGCTGGGTACTTCTCCAACCTGTAGAAAGCCTCGGCTTCGACGAATGCTGAGTGAACGAGGGCGTCTGGTTTCGTCTTGAGAGCTTCAACCGCATCAGGAAGTGTGAGGTTTCGAGGCTTGAGGTTTCTTTCATCCTTCACCGGGATGATCAACAACTTTCCGTCGTGAATCCATGTTCGATTATTGTCGATCTCTGGGTTGAGCCACCTGGGCAACACATTGGCTGCTTCGACGAGAAGGAACTCGCCGTCTGTGTCAAAGACTCTAATCCAGAGCTTTGGATGTGACTTGGTGAGTTCTCTCAGGATGTAGACAATGAGCCACTCGTCTTCGACGGCGTCACCGTAGTCTGTGATACCATGAAGATATACCAGTCCTAACAGGAATTAGCTAGTCTATCCAGTGACTTCAGATATGGCGCGGGTCCTTGCCTTGCTCATTCTTGAGGGTGAGATTAAATTCGTCCTTTTGCCAGATGTAATCCCCTGTGAGCGAGGTGGCGAGGTCTATGGCTGACTTTCTCACAGCTTCGATCTGAGAGAGCTGTCTCCGAGCCTCTAGTTGGGGATCCAACACGAAGAGGAGGTACTCCACACAGTTGTCGGGGAGTTGATTATTGAGTCCCACCTGATCTGCCTCCTCAGAGGCAGTTCCTCCCTCAAAGACCGCTGTTTTCGAAGACATATTGAGCCAATCTTGACATGTCAAGATTAC
>JABCKD010000821.1:0-37278 GCA_013186415.1 Fusarium sp. NRRL 66088 | reverse complement strand
GCCGAGGATCGTGGAGAGGGCGAACGCGGAGGCGGGAGGCGGGAGACGGAGCGAAGATCTTGGCGATGTCAAGTCCAACCTCGTCTTGGTGTTTCTCGAGAATCACGGAGAGACGGATGCTCTCGAAGAAAAAGGAAGCAGCGGGAGAACTTGAAAAAGAAGGAGGAAAAGAAGATGGAAGGAACCAAAAATGGATGCCTCGCGCGTCTCGGGGGCGTCATGGTTCGGTCCCAAGAAGCACACCAACAGAAGGTCCTTGGCTTGCTTGGGTCCCTTCCAGTTCCCATCCATCTCTGCACACCATCGTGACCGTGGGCAGTCATGGGCCATCCCTGCCCGATCCCTGGACGCCTTTTGCCCTGTCGGGCCAAGTGAAGCTCCGTTAGCTTGCGGGGTTACGGGCGCTGCAGTTGACTCGAGTGACCGCTGAAGAACTGGAGAGGGCCTGGAGCTGGAGCATGGAAGCCGGAGCCCCTGAAAGATTTTACGTTACGGGGAGCTCTGGGGCAACATTGGGGGAAGGTTTGGGGGGATGAGCACCACGACGTTGCAGGGGTTGGTTGACAACAGGTGGACCGGGGAGAGTTGGAGGAACCTCGTGGCAGCAGGGGGACCACGATATTGGGACTGTGTAGACAGTTGAAATTGTGTGAACAGTACCGTGCCAGCATAGTGCTTATCCCATCTCTCACAGTACGCCCACGCCCCCGCTCCCGCGAGCAGGTGACTTTTCCTCCAACACTGAATTGACAGCTGCATCAATGGGGGCCCTCATAGAACGCCACCCGAAATCCGACTTGCCGAGCTCAAACGTCAAATTCATGAGAACTAGCAGATAATATCATCAATTGCCAAGTAGTACCAGTCCTTCAAGCATCTTCCAAGTCCCTGCAGTATCGAAAAGGATCACAAACACCTGGCCCTGGCATTGCCTTCCCCAGCGCCTTGGAAAATCCGGGGTAAAGAAGCTGCCATTTCGGCACGTTGCATGGTGCCTCGAGTCAACGAGCATCGCACGGCCGGCGCCCAGCCTATTTGGGTTTGAAATGGTGATGGGCTACCCATCCTAACAGGCGCGGCAAAAGGGAAACCTGGTCGATTCGCAAGCCATCTAAAACATGGGCGCTGCCGTCCGCTACCTCCCCCGCGTTCCGGTGCCTTTCGGCTGCACCCATCCCGATTCTGATGTCTGATGCTACAAGAGACCAGATCATCGACAAGCTGACATGGAGGAAACCGTCCCGTCTGGTTAATTAGGGAAATGATGGAAAGGGGCGATCGTCGCCCCTTTGGTTTGATGAGTGGCAATGGGGCAAAGTTTGATGCTTTCGCTTGCGCAGGAACAAAAAGGAATGCTACAACCAGCCTGTCTGGGACCTCATGACAATGCTGGGTGGACCCCCTCCCTCTGCTGACCGACAATGCAGACGAGAAGCCATTGCAGCAAAAGGATGGAAAAAAGATATGGGGGTCAAGACGCTTCTGGACCCAACAGCCGTGAGACATTGTCCCAGTACCTCGAGCAACTCTTTGGTAACCGGACACCAAAATGCGGAGTGATGGCGATGCCAAGAGGGTGATTGCGACGGCGACGGCCGATCACACGAAACACGGGCTCGAAGCGACGATCTGGAGACGGGACAGCTCTTGAAGAAGGCTACTGGCTTAGGGTCCGGCGAGGGAGCGAGGAGTCACTGACTTTGACTAACCACCATGTCACGAAAGTTGCAGGACCCTCCCTGTCCGTTGTCACATTGACCGACCAGGCATTCACGAACCACAACTCAAGGACCACGGCAGGATGCTTGGCGCCCGATGCGGCCACGAGGAAATGGGGCATGGTGAGTGTGGATGGGTAGGCTCACGATGCGCCTCCAGTCGTCGGCTCTTGCACGTTCACGCGGTATTTCGAACGAGATTTGTGGTTCAGCATGGGCATTCAACCGCCCGCAAGGAGAATTGACAGCGGGCGTTGATGTGATGTGACGCGATCTGGTCTGATGAACCGCAGCTTCATCTCATGATCTAATCAGAAGCCAGCCTCATCCATTCCCCTTGGCCCCTGTCGCAAGGAAAAACCTTGACGACGTGCTTCTGGAACCTTTTTAGGGCCCTCACCTTGACCGACATATCGGCGATTGGGTTTCACCGTGGTGAGAGTTCTGGACCTGGGAATGATTCTTCCAACTTTGAACTTGAAGAATCTTTGGAGGAAGAAACTGAAGACCTGTGGGAAACGATGGGATGAAATGCCCCTCATAATAAACACACGAGATCCGCAGTTTCTCGGAGTGTGGTTTCATCGGCTCCAAGCGTCAACCCAAAGTCCCTTTGCCTTCCTAGGCCGGTAAGCCATCCCCCGGATCGTCAACGCTCCAGCCTCTCCACCAGCCGGCAGAGTCCTGGGATGTGGCACGCGGGTCAAAACGAGACGCCAGAGTGAGGGTTACCCAACTCCTCATGTAAAAATATCATAACACAATGCAAGAAGAAAGTGGGCTTTTATTCGTATTTTTTGTATTTTATCAACTGCCTTTAGGCGAGAGTAACCTAAATCATCTATCATTGTGACTCGTTTCTTCCTTGACCTGGATGCTGCGACGTGATATTAGGAAGGTTTCCCCTTTCACCCCTCAAAGCACACAAAACGCTCAGTGGGCCAAAGGTCAAGTGATCATATCATACAATATACCCCTGAAATCAAACTCTTTCCTCTCCTCATACTGTACCTAAAGACCGACCAGGCGCACAGAAAAAAAAAACTTAAAAAGAAACCACCTACCTAACCTCTCTTTGGTAGGTCTTTTGGGTTCCGTAAATTCTGAAGCTATTTTGCCCAACTTTCTCAGATGACGGGACCCACACCCACTAGTTGTACTATTTTGGGATAAATCGCCGTGGTTAAACGTCCCTCGGCGTCGGTTCGGAGCTTACCAAGCCATCCCGAGGTGCCAAATCGTGCGCACAGAGGGAGGCTTGTGAGAAGCTGTGTCACCAAGCAAGATCGGCTGTGCATGAGCATTTGGCCCAAGGGTTCTTCTGTTGGGAGGAGAGAAACATGAGGATCATGGAAAGAGCCCTCTGAAACAAACGAGTGCATCGTCAGCAGGAAGCGAGCGAGAGTGGAGCATGTAATAAAACTCGCGAGAAGCAACATCATGTAGTCATATTTATTGCCTTCTTGAGAGAGCCCGGTTAATAGAGTGGCAGGTATGCATCTCATCCTCATGGTGCGTTATTACGGGGAGAAGCTCATTTATCTCTCACAATGGAATCGCACTCCTACCTTTGAAGGTGGTCACCTGACACGGCAGAAACCACGGCAGAAATGCGCACCTCACCACAACCTTGAACCAACGCAACGCCTCGCAACACTCTTCCTTTGTTAGTCTCTGCGCATGAGGTTCTCGGCCCCCAAATCCCAGCACTCGGTGTCGAATGAGGTCCTCGTTGTTGATTATCGACCTGGGTATGCCCCGTATAGGTCTTCTGATTCGTGGCCTTGTCTGACAAGCAGACGAGCAAGGCCTCTCAATGGCTGCCACGGTAGCAGTGCCAATGCACCAGGCGCACCATCTTTCCGAGCGAGGACACCTCTTTGCTCACAGCCTACCGCTAGAGCTTGCGAGCTTCATGCCGCCGGCCAATGACGGAAGTAAACGTGCAGCGGAGGAGGGAGATGAGAATAGAGCAAGCAGCGTGCTTCCGTCTCGTGGTGGTTGGGGCGGTGCTTGGTTGACGAATCCAAGACGAGCTTCTGCTGCTACGACACCAACAACTCGGGCGAAAGCGATTTGCGAGGGAATATCCAGCGACAGTAGTGCCGCATGGCCTGCGCCTCTTGTCTCTGATGCTCTTGCGGCTCACGATTGATGGTGTCGGTTCTGTTTCAGCTTGGGTTGTCCCCGCAGGAACCTGAGCCGCCGCGTGTCTTTCTCATCGCTTACTCCTTCGCTGTCGTCCTCTAGCTCTGGGTCTCGTCATCTTCAGTTCCCTCACCGTTCCATTTCTCACTCTGGGGCCCTCATCAATCTCCACGTCGGACCCATGGCGGTAACCTGAAGAGGAATTATTTCTCACGTCTCAGGAGCGTCGCTGAGTGCTCGGGTAACCTGTTCATCCAACCAAAACGACCCGCGCCTACGGTTCGGTGGACTTTTCGCTCAGCCCTATAGACGTCTCGGACTTCTGGGATGACAGAAGCCATTTGCTGCTCCCCCGTGGCGTAGCATCCCTTGACACCCCCCGGCCACGGATAAGCCTCTAAGGCCTCCATTGCTGACGGTTTGGAATCTCTCGCTACATCTTACTCTTCCCTCCTTTTCCTCTTCTTTCATCATTTTTAATTTGTTCTGTGTGAATATTGGAAAGTGTCGCATTTGATTTGCGGTGGTTGTCGCGAGCCGAAACTCATCGATCGATCTAATCTGGCCCACGTCCCTCCGACCAGCGCCCTCTTTATTTGAGCACTTGCGACAATAGCCCGATTTTGGGGAGCTGAAATTACCCGGCTAGCAAATTGGTCCATGATCTGCGTCCCACACGGTTTCGCGAAATTTCTCTCATCGACGTCGCATCCCCCTCAGTTCCATGAGCGCACGAGATGAGGAACTGGGGGTGTCGCTCGTGTGTCGCCTTGCTGCTAGCTGCCCTCTGGGCCACCAGTATTGAGGCGGCCGACTACAGGAGACACGATGGAGTTCACCGGGTTGAGAAGAAGGCACAGATCACGGCGCCCGCTGTGTTGAACCGGCGAGATAAGGAACAGTGCGGCGCGGGGTTGAAGCTGTGCGCGTCCAGTCTCGATGGTGGATGTTGCCCAGATGGCTACGACTGCGCGAAAGAAAGCTGCTTTGCGGTTACGAAGGGCCCTGTGACATGCCAGGGAACCAAGGTTGGATGGTACCAGTGCGAAGCTGTCTTTGGAGGTTGGTTTTACCGCGACTCTTTACGGAACCAGGCTCACATGTAGTAGCGGGATGCTGTCCGGATGGTTATGTCTGCAGTACAGGCGGTAATTGTTTCCCACCGGAGGGCGTCGCATATACGTACGGCTGCCCTGCGAGCCAGTATCTCTGCCCATCTTCACTGAGTTATGGGTGCTGCAACAGCGGCATGGCCTGTGGCGTTAATCAGTGTTACTCTACAAAACCCGTGACGATCACGAATACCATCGTTATCACCGCGACCGAAGACGGCTCCAAAACGACTTACAAGACAACCGACATTACCGTTTCGACCCCAACTATGCCCACAGAACTTCCTACAGTCCGCGATGGTAGCGATGAAAATCAGGCGGTACTCAAATACTTCCCTTCGGCAATTCCCAAGAGCAGTCCAACATTGACTGCAGACGACGACGACGATAAAGGCAGCGGCGGGCTCCCAACAACAACGCTCGTGGGCATTATAGCTGGTTCTGTTGGATTTCTCATCATCGTGTTGGTGGCAGCATACATCATCATCCGCCATCTCAACAAGGTCGTTCGAGCTGTCAGCACCTCAAAGGTGTCTGAACCCTCCAACCGATCTACCGCACGACCACCCGTGAAGGAGTTCAAGTCAGCGGACTCGCAAGTTGACGAGTGGAGCTCCAACCCGTTGATAGCCCCTCCTCCGAGACCAGCAAACCCTGGCCCGGATTCCGGAACCCCTTCACCGTATAACGTGGGGAGCCCCGATCCGAGCTCCAACAATCCCACTCCCGGAGCGGATGGTTACCATGCAGTATCAGGCAGCGCGGGAAATAGCAGGCACACCAGCTTTGATGCTATGGGTAACCGGGAAGATTACTTTAACGCGGCAGCTGTCGGCCAACAACGATTCAGTCAGGTTTCAGCGTCAACGCGGAACCGTTCAAGTACCGATACACACGCTTACACCCACGTTCGACAATGGAGCAACGCTTCTGAGAATTCTGACGGTACTCCTGGAGTGATGCCCAATTCTCCTCCAATGGAACTTGAGGCAATACCGTGGATACCGGAATTGCCAAGTTCTCCTTCATCTGTCGTATTTCCTCCTCTGGACGAGCGAAGACGATCCTCTGGCAGCGCCGTCAGCACCCCAGTTCGGCCACCTGTGACCCAACGTCTATCTGGCGGACAGCGAGTACGAAGCGAATCACTCGGTCAGAGCAATTTGAGTATCGTGAACGAGGAAATGCACGGATTTCACGGGCCAGACGATCACTTTGTGGGCCAGACAGATACACACCGGCCAGGATCAGGCGACTCTGGTGGCCGAGCGCGATCACAATCGAATACTCAGCAACCGGATACACAACAACAACCTAGTACACAACAATCGAATACACAACAATCATAACACCTATTTAAACAATCACTATTTGCATTTTTTTATTTTTCATTTTCTGAAATTGTCACGGCAAGCGGTTGGAGTTTCAGTCATGGGGGTTGAGGAACCTGACATAGCGTGGCATGGCGTTCTTTGGAGGAGAGGTTTACTACTGTGTGTTAAACAACTGGGCGGTTTTATAAAGGTCTGGTTTGGAAACGAATAAGCATATCTGGATATCTGGCATTTTGGACGTGTAACAACCGTCGTTTTTTCTTGTCTCTGCTGTTTCTGGGAATCATTGAGTTGGAAACCATATGGATCTGATAGGGAACCCATCAGCGGCTCGTCAAGTTTGTAGAAAACATGATTGATATTTTGATAATCAAGTACATGAAGCTCACATCCTTCATCTCTCAACCCTAGTCTCTCGAGTCATGGCTTTCACACTTACAAAGGGTTGACGTTCGACTAACACGACCCGAGGGATCGGTTTGGCGGGCCGCTAGGGATGCACCTGCAGGGACCGGGCCGCACCTCGGGCCTCTGTGGCGGTTTGGGATTAATGAGGATTAGAGATTGATAAGGATAAAGATCTGAGTGGCTGGCTGGGATGATTTATTGTTGAAGCTGGTTTGTTTGGTGGGTGTGTTGTGAATGTGGGAAGTGTGAGTGATGAAGCCCTTCCAACCTTCTCATCACGTAGGATTCTTCAAGTGAAAGGGGGGATTTAATTCTCCATCGCTCCCAAGATAATGAATCTGTGTGCTTGGGTCCATGTTCGACGACTTGTAGACAGACCTCACCCATTCGTCTGCCGTGCCTGTTTTATAAACGACAACAATGAATCGTCGAGGAAGCATAAAAGAGCCGCAGCGCTTGGGCAGTGAGAACTGTCAGGTATTAGCCATAACTCTCCTAGCCGGTGCTGCTACTCACCTCGTGGAACATGGCAAGGATCTCCTTGACTCCCTCGACGGTTTCTGGGCACCACAACCGCTGCCAGGTCTGTCCGTCTTTTCCTGTGATCTTGACTGGCATTTCGGCCAAAAGGCCTTGATCGACAAGGTAGCCGACTCCAGAAGGTTCACGTTCGGAATGTCCACGTATGGTAGTCCAGAAGCGATATAGCACCCACGGAACTGTAATGCAGAATATCGTAGACTCCCATCTGGAAGAGTCCTCGCCCACTCTGATGAAAGACTCGTCGCATAGAAAATCGAGATTCCTCTCACATTCACCATGTGTGCAGCTTTCAGTCATGTTCCAAGCAAAGAACCCTCCTACACCTCGCGCAAGTCCCGGGCGGAGGTCGTAAAAGTCCAAGTCTGTGGGTGTTCGTGTGATGAAGGAGACTCTTCTCACCAAGTGGTGGGCCTTGCATGCACTGGATAACGTGGCGAGGCCTAGGTTACTCTAGAAAGGTTCCCAGTCTCGTTCAAATGCAAGACCTATCGAGTCGCTCTTCAGAGATCGGAATCCTTGACTGAGACCACTGCCCCATTCTGCTGGTTTCATGGTTAAGACTTCAGGACCTCCTCGTGTGGCCTGACCGAAGGAGCCTGCTGCAATTCGCTTGCACTCGTTAGTAGTAACTGACTCTGGCTTCTTGAGAATGGCATTTGACGCAGTGTATCAGTCAAGATATTCTTCAGGCTGTGTTCAGTCCAGGACCTCCATGCCGTCGTCAAGATGATCCATGGTGAAGGAAGAGTCGGACCCTTCTTCACTAAAGGACTAGTTTTCTGATTCCGTCTCCGAATCTCATCCATCATCATAAACTTGTTCAAATGGAAACCTCAGACTCGTTAGGGTTGTGTTTGAAACAGTCAAGCCAGCCGCAATGCTGTGACTTGGGTGGCTTAGAGTGGTTTATGTACCCTGGCTCACAGTTGCAGACGAACCAGAGCTGCTCTCTTTGATCTAGCCTGCTACTAATTGTTAGAGATGATGCATTTTATCATACAGGTCCAAAGGAGATACATAATTGAGCAAGTCTCTTACCCCAACCTCGCTCCCCAACACCTGGAAATCACTGGTCATACTGAGTCCTGTAGTCCGTCCACAGCAGATGCTTATCATATCATTAGCTATCTCAGCCAGATCAGTGACGGTGCTGACACTTTCCATCTGAAAATCATCCGCTTCGTGACCCCCGGGGGCTCTGAAGAATTTCCCCCAAGCCTCAGCTCATCCCGTAGCTACCTGAATAACTCGGGGTCCTTAGCAGCGCGGTTTGTTTTTATTAATTCGTCAATAACCTTCCAGGTTTTGGAGTGTAGAGCCGATATAGCTGGTAGGTGGTGGAGAGCAGCCCAACGGCACCGATGGCGAGCTCTGCTACCATCTCGTTGAGTCTTGATGAAAATTGAGAGTTCAATAATATATACAAGATGCTCTTTAAAGGTGAAACCCCCAATTTTAATGAGAGTGAAAAAAAAAAACCTGCTAATGGACATCTCCAGACCTCCTCGGGTGGGGTTTACATGCCCTTCCGTAGTGCATCTAGATGAGGCTGACATACCCTCTAAGTTGCTTGGTGCAGGATGAGTTGTCTGTCTGACCTGCTATATACCTGCAGAAAATATACTAAATGTTTCAGTCTAACCACTGGGAAAGCATCCGGGTCTCGAGGCAGTGTCGAGTTGGTGCAGTCCATCGCCACAGGCTGACATGATGATATATCGGTGAACTCGATGGATGGACCAAAGTGTCTTTGTACAGGACATCACATGCAGCTGTGCAAACTGGGCGAGATACGAAGGTCCAATGTTGCATTGAATAACATATAAATACATAACAGGATGGATTTACATTGTTTAGCTAATATCCAAGGTAAAACGTGTCAATAACCCCAATCATCATGCTCCTGTGACTTATGTTACGACTCTGCATGGAGTTCATACAGCGAGATTTACATCTACTCAATTCTGTCAATCTCTAGGGCGAGGTAAAGTGTCAAAGGATGACATAGTGGAGCTTGGGTTTAGTTTTATATCCTATGGGATGGGCAAATAGCTAGAAAAACATTGCGTCCATACTTAATTATATTCTAGTGAGTAAATCTAGTCTTCTGGCTTATACGACGGACCCAAGCAAAGGAACAGTCTCTCGGCTGTCCACTCTCAGGCCTACACTTGACTATCAGCCTGGCTCAGAGAGGACCTTGGATTGCTTCTTCCGACTGCTCACCCCTTTCATAGGATTCGCGGACGCTCCCCCACTGTCTCTCGGTTGGAATCCTAGATCTGCCCGGGCTATAGTCGCCTATTTGTCGCCTCCAATCCGTCGAGAATGGAGATCCCTCGGTTCCTAGATCCCGCCAAACCTTCATCGTCACCGAAGATCCGTTCCAATGGGCCTCCAAGTCGGTGGCGCAATCAGGACAGGACCAGTCGACTTTGTCCGCCTCCCATACCTTCTCTGCGAGAGGTGAACGTATGTTGAGGTTCAAGGAACGCCATTCTATATTCTCTACCGACAATTTCTTCTCGCGGCGGTAAAAGCGGACGCTCCGATGCGTGCAGGCTTTTAGAATTGGCGACACGCCCCAGCGATCCTCCGGTGGGGTGTAAATGCAAGTGTAAAGGATGAGGTATCGGTCATGGACAACCTTGGGATAGTGGCTTTGCTCAAGCTTTATACTACCATGACTTGGGGTTGAAGAGTCGTGAATGGTTTCCGTGAGATGACCTGGTCTTAGTAGCTCATCGAGATGTGCCTGCTCCTGGGTACTTTGAGGACCAAGACGAAGATATTTGAGCGCAAGTTGAACGTGTCGGTGGCATGGAAGTTTGAAGCCTTCAGTCCACGGGTTTCTAACCTGAAAGAGTTTCGAACGGTAGCAATCCGGGGCCAAAGGGGTTCGAGGTGTGTCTTCCGTATAAGTGGGATGTGTTCGGTCACAATCATCACAAACCCATCTATCAGTCCGATTGCTGATGACTGCAGTCAGGTATCTCAGGTGCTCGTCCCAGTTCAGTAGTCGTTCCGCATTGCTGTGGTGGGTAAGAGCTCTCTTCACGGTCATGCAGGTGTGGGTGAAGATGAGCTCTGCATCGAGGGGGAGAAAGCCGGCGATGACGAGTAGGATTTCGGTGGGCAAGCGAACAAGGAAGGCGCTCGGAGGTTGAGGGTCTCTGGGATGAGATCCCAGTACCACAGGACTCCCCCTTCTTCCTATGGAGTACCAATTTCCTCCTGTGTTGAAATCCATTCTCGAATTGGTGATGATACAGCTTGTCTACCTAGGAAGAGTAATGTGTGTACCAACTAAGGGGCAGCACCGCAGTCTTTTGTAGGTGGCCGTACAGAGCATTACCAAATTAAATATTGCTGCCAGATCATGGGGGATGTTATCAAAATTCGTATATGCATGAAAAGGTTACACATGGCTGAGTGGAGGTTTAAGTTGCTGCGAGGGAAAAGCTTCTCATCAAAGGACCACCCAGGCTATGACAACCAAGTATCTAGCACAATAGGGTAGAAATTATCTCGAATAAATGTATCAACTTGGATGTGATGAGCCTAGTCCATCATATAAGTGATGCTATCAACAATTACATATGAACGCATCAGGTTGGAATGCTTGGCGTTGTCTTCCATTCGGCGTGATGTTAAGCCGCTTACAGACTGTACCTCATATATCTCGCAATAACCTCAGCTCATCCCATATCGTTCATCTTCAACTTAACTTTCCCATGGAACCAAAAATCTTACCGAACTGAACCTTCTAGGCCTTGGTAGGATGCTCTCAATCATCTTGCACCACTTACACGCCTGGTTTCGACCCACTCTGGCAGTTCTCTTTCAGCGCAATCTCCCTTGGAGCTACCGCTGGCGACTCCTTGTCTTTCAGCCCGTCATTCTTCTCACCTACTCTATCGCGACTATCCCTTGTCTTCTATACCGTCCTTTCACTGTTGAATATCTACCCATCGCCCCAGGACGCTATGTACGGGCCTTGGTCTTCAAGGCATCGGGTGTAGGCAAGGGCAGAGCTAAACGGCCGCTCCATGTCAACTTTCACGCTGGAGCCTTTATCGGAGGCTTACCAGAGGGACATGCCCGGTTCGATGACCGTGTAGCGAAAGAGACAGGCGCCGTGGTTGTGGATGTCGAATACCGGGTGGCACCTGAGCACGTCTTCCCAGCAGCTATTGACGACGTTGATGCAACTATCAAGTGGCTGCAGGAGAACGCTGAGGAACGATGGGGCGCAGATGCAACTCTCATGACCACGAGCGGGTTCTCTGCAGGAGGCAATTTAGCCCTTGCAGCGACGCAGCAGGAGACATGCCATGCTCCATCGCCAACAGCCATCAAGGCCGTTACGAACTTTTACGGAGTAATTGATCTTCGTCTTAGTCCTTGGGAAAAGCCTCATCCGCCAACTATGCCCAAAAATGATCCTGCACGAGTCTTTATTCCTTTATTCGACGCTTACGCGGGACCTGCTCGGGCAAAGCATTTTGAGGATCCTAGGCTCAGCCCGGTGCTTGCAAAGAAGGAGACTCTACCGGACCGGATACTCTTGGTTGTTCCTGGTATTGACATCTTGGTGGCTGAGCAGACTGAGTTTACGGAGCGAGTCAATGCTGAGGATGAGGCGGTCGGTGACAGGGAAGTTCCCCGGGTCGAGCTCATGCACGAGAAAGAGCTATTTCATGGGTACCTGGAAGGTAAGTTTCCACGGCGGTATTCATTTTGTGATACTGACTTGAAATAGTTCCTGATGTGGTTATTAAGAGGGATGTGAAGGACCGCGCTTATAGTAAAGCGATACAGGTTCTCCGTGAGACTTATGAGAAGTATGGTTGGACGTGGGAGGGCTAGGTGTGTGATTGAGCGACTTTGAAGATGGCAAGTTTGCTATGTATTTGTTCGTATACCTAACTCCATTTTGACTTGAGCAGATTTGTGTTGTTTTCATGTCAAACCAAGCCATTCCTTTCTTTGAATGCAGCCCAGAAACACTAGCGGTGTTAACACAACGACTAGTTGCTCCTATTGGGATGATACACCGCCAACAGACCAGCGGTGAAGGACAAAATATCAGATCTATGATGACTAAAGAGCACTTTAGGGACACAAACACCCCATATTTATTCTTGTCGTCGAGGAATGCGGGAGCGTTGTAGGTGAAACCTCTCCCGTCCCAACGATCTGTTCTTTGGGAGCTGCGTTACCCTAGACTTTTCGATGAAGGTTTCACAAGCCAGATCTTTAGGCAAACAAAAGCCCAAAGAAAAGCAGGAATCCAAGAGAAACATGGCCTGATGTGATGAAAAATGTAGGGCAAACATGGGTTGTTGCCCAGCATTATCATGGAAGCAAGCGAGTTTGGGGTATGTATGGGCATAAAGTAGCGAGTGCATGACATCACGCAAATATTGGAGCCCGCCGACGGAGCAAATATAGGTAGTGAATATTAGCACCAAGTCTACAAATCCACTGCTCCGAGATAACGAAACTAGGTAGATTACGTAGATGATAAAAGACCCCCTCAAATCTCGGACGATCAATTCATCAATTAAAGGCAATTTCCGTTTGCAAACCCTCGTCGTTGTCGCGGTATCCAGACAGCAACCAACCGGGGGCTGATCCATGGTAGCAGGGCCATGCGGCCCGTCGACCCAGCAACCAAGGTAAACAAAGACCAGGGCCTCTCCCAACGGCCTCGACCAACCATCCGATGCCACACTCACCCGGGCGGCTAAGCTTGACGACCGACCGAAAATAATACCTGCACCATCCCAGGAGAGAACCCATTCTACTCTCGCTTCTGCATCATCCTATTTTACTTTCCCCTGTGTGTGTGTCACTGCAAACCTTGCGGCGCACATACGAAAGACAAGCTACTTCCTCCGCCGACCTCAGATGCCCCGACGTAACAGGGCCGAGGACCTCGACTTTGAGATACACGTCGACCCTTCCTGCTTGAGCGATCCTATGGACGATAACGAACACAAAGGCCACGAGGAGCCCAAGGCGGAAGAACAACAACAAGAACAGAACACCACCAACACTAGCAACATCGATATTGAACAAGAGGCTCAATTGCCTGCTGAACCCAAGGCTGAGCCTGCGGTTGAAGCTCCAGAGGAGGACGGCAAGCCTATTGTCACATCGGTAGAGCTTGAGGACGACAACCAAACACCCATCCCAGAGCCAGAGGCTGAGGACGACACACAGGACAAGTTCCCACAAGATACTGAGGAGCTTGACCAAGAAACCCCAAAGCCAGCTGAGGCAGAGTCAGAGCCCGAGTCCTCATTACACGATCAACAACAAGAGGACGATTCATACATCTCTTCCGAGGACGAGTCCCAAGAACACCAGGCTAAGGCTGCAGTGTCTGAGACCAAGGAACCAGCCACTGAGAACCAAGAAGAAGAGACACATTCAGAGAGCGAATCAGACCGCTCCGGATCTCGACGCTCTTCTGCTTCTTCCGGATCCTACCTCTCAGACCGCAGACACTCTGACCGCACAGAGGCTCTCATTCAAAAGGCCGCCCACGACATCGTCTCGCAGATTGGCAGCGACGACAAGAGAGATTCTCTGAGCAGCTACTCCGGTTCAGACGAGACCGGTTATCTTTCTCGCTCCGAGTCTTCAAGTGCTCGTCAGTCAGACGCCCACATGTCGGTCGAGGACGGCACAAGAGGCGGTGTGGACGAGGCTGGGGACAACAGCTCCCACCACGAGCACGAGGATGATGTGTTTAGCGACCGCAGCCCTCGAAGCTCGATAGGTTCCGGAGTTTCAGAGAGTGATCATCGAAAAAGTCAGGAAGCCATGGACAGGATGACTAGGTCACCGCGCATCTCTGGTATTTCCGACATCTCGGGCATCTCCGAGTATGAGAGAGAGGAGGATGAGTTTGTCCCTACTATCAGAGGCACCCCACGACCTGCCTTTAGGTCACCTTCCTCTGTCAAGGCCATGCAGATGTCTTCTCCTGCGTCAGTCCTGGGATCTCCCCGTTCAAGCCGACGAGCACCATTGCCAACTGTTTCTAGAGTGGGATCTCCCCGCTTCTCGGAGCAATACTCACCCAAGAAGACGCCGCCGCGCTTCAAGAGATCCACGCCGCCTCTGGTTCTTCTCCACGTCACCCTGCTGCCTCTGCGGTGGCCCTGGGGAGACGTGTTGGAGAATGCTGACCCAGAGGATATGAGCCAGGAAGCCAAGACTATCCGCGATGCCTGGCGAACGCTGCAAGATCGCATGGGTGATACTACAGTCGAGCGAGGTATTCTCCTGCCCCATCCTCAGAACGACTATGAGGTTCTTGAGGAGCGGCTGCTAGAAGCTCTTGAACTTCCGGTGAGGCGACGGGCTCGCATTCTCGAGTGCGGCCACTATCTCGGTCCCTCCAACATGTCAACTCTGGATGACGAGTCGTCAAGCGAGTCCGAGGAGGACTCTGATTATGATGATGAGCCTGATACGCGCCGATCTAGTCGTCGTAGCCAACCAGAAAAGACACACTGGTGCAAGACATGCCGCTCAGACATCCGCTACGAGTCTCTTGGAGAAGGCAAGATCTTCCGCGTCAAGGTTTACGCGAGCAACGGCCTGATCCGTGGCGGTGCTTGGGAGGCCTGTTGGAAGGAGATGGAGCGTGTCGACGTCGAGATTGAGCCGCTGGTCGATGCTGTTGCCCAGCATGAGCTCGTCCAGATGGAGGCTGACCAGGAGAGGGAGTTGGCCATGAGAGAGGCTGAAGAGGAGGAGCGATATGTGAGGTTGGAGGAGGAGCACAGGGAGTTTGAGTCGAGGGAGAGGGGACGACTTGCCAAGCGACGGGGAGAGAGCCGGAGTCATGTTGGGGACGAGTCTCACCTGACTGAAGGCGAATCTCACCTCGAAGAGTCTCATCTTCAGGACCGCAGCCTTCATGCCGAGTCACGTCATGAGGATTCTCGCCACGAAGAGTCTCTTCACGATATCACCCGCGACCATGAGGAAAGTCATATCGCGGACACCACGGAGCCGATGGACGAGAAGGCTGCTAATACCACACGGGAGCCCGCTGAGGACGACACCAAGGACTATACCGACGACCTCGACAAGAGCCGGTCCTTTGACGATCTCGAGAAGGACCTTGACGAGCACCTCCAAGAGGAGCATGAACGAAGAAGCCAGGCTGATGAATCGCGATTGAGTCTTGGGCCTGATGATGCTTCTCACCTGGACGCCCAGGCCCGTGGTGCTCCCTCTTCTCGCGCTTCCATCTCTCCTGAAGACATTGAGGATGAGGAGGAGGAACGCAAGAGGAGGGATGAAGAGAGGCGAAGAGAAATCTATGGCGATGCTCCCGCACAGGATGAGCACGCACAGCGATCTTTCTCTGAGCATGCTCAACATCACGATCAACAATATACTGAGCGAGGCCAGCCTGGAGCTTCTGACTACCAGGGGATGCCACCCTCTGGAGAGGCCTACCCCCAGAACGAGGATCGCCAAAAAGCAATGAAGAGCGCTTCCCTGCCAGAGCTACTAGCCGAGTCTGCGCGCGTGGTGATACAGGACAAGAAAAACGTCCTCATCGGCCTTCTGAGCGTACTGATTCTCTTGCTTGCCATCAGAGGAGGTCCCGGCCCTACACAGGATCCCAGAACGTTCCAGACTATTATTAAGAACGCCGAGGTGCCTACTGTTACGGTGACTCAAGAGGCTGTTATTCCCACGGCGGAGGCTATCAAGCAGGCGACTCCTTCTGCGGAGACTGTCGTTGAGGAGAGCAGCATTAGTGTTGAGTTGCCCAAGGAGAGTGTCTCCTCAGAGAAGGCCGAGGTTCCTGAAGAGAGTCCCATCGCCAAGGAGGACCGAGCCGCCCCTGAGGAGAGCATCGTCGAGGAAGAGCCCGAGGTTGTCGTGGAAAAGGCAGAGACCAGCAGCAAGTCCCACGCGGCCAGCTCTCGCTCTACTACGGGTTCTGCTTCTGCAGAGTCCGTTGACCCTTGTGCCTCTTGCAGCCTGCCTCCCCGAGGTGGCCGTGCCAAGGACCCCTTCCGGGACCTTGTTTACGCTCCCCCACCCCGTCGTCGTGAGACTGAGACCGAGACACTCATCTCGGAGCGAGTCGTTCGCGTCGTCGAGACGGTGACCGCCATGGAGACTGCCACTGTTAAGGTCACCGAGACCGCGACCGAGGTTGTCGTCTCTCGGGAGACACAGTACGTCAAGGCTGGTCCTGAGGAGAAGGCACACCAGAGGGAGATGGGCCTGGAGGTTCCTGGCATGAAGGAACAGCAGGTCCCCCTGGGTAGCTCAGACGCTGCCCTCGAATATCTCGAGATCGAGGCCCCTGTCGACCAGGCCTTTGACCTCGAGGTCCCGCGAAAGGAGGCTGCGCCCCCTACGAGAGAAGGCCGCCAGGAGCTGGACGCCGAGGCGGAGCGCCTGGAGCTGCCTTGGAACTAAGAGCAAGCATGAGGATTTTGGGAGGTGGGGAGCCCGTTAGTGAGGGCCAACGTTTTCCATGCCGTGATGTAAGTGATAACGAAGGATATACCTAAGGACGCTCTTGTGTTTTTGTGATTGATGAAACAAAAATGGGCAATGTCTCTCTTTTTGTATGGTTTTTGCTGATAGGTAGCGAAAGACTGCGATGGGTTTAGGAAGTCTGAATTGAAATGATGCAATGCATGAGGGTAGATAAGATAATTGGGAACCCTTTTATGGATGTTAGTTCTTATGATGAGAATAGACTAGTACTTTTTGTACTATTGATACATTTATTGAAACGACTCTTCCTCTTGATCACTTGTGAATACTGTTTATATATGAATGTTATATGATCCTATTAGTGGTCCATCCATATTTCCTTGGCCCATCCATGCAATATATCGAACTCATAGTGAACGCCTTGCCATGATTACCGTACTTCCTTGTGAAGCCCATGGCTATTGTAGATCTATAATCCAACCAAGCTGATCAAAGCCGCTATTCTGCCCTGGTCTGTCACAGCCGGACGTATATATCCATACAATCAATCCTCCACTCCCTCTTACCCAAGAGGTTCCTCAGCCACTCGATCCCCAGACCGGTCCACTCGGCCCTCCTCGCAGCAAGATCCTCGCTCGCAGCCTTTGCAATAGCAGAAGCCGTGGTATTCACCATCTCGAAGACGGTCGAGTTGAAGGATTCGGCGGCGTCATCGGGAATATGGGTCGGGGTTCCCGGACGGGGGAGGAACCAGTTGCTGCCAAAGTCGAAGAAGCAACGGTCGGACCAGTTGCAGGAGGTCAGGAAGAGGATTAGGAGGAGGATAGAGCAGTAGACGCAGGGTCGGTTTAGGAAGTAGGTGCAGATGAAGAAGAGGAATATGAAGGCGGGGGAGGCGTTGGTGGGGATGAAGAGGAGAGGGAGCCAGCTGGGAGAGGGATGAGTTAGCTTGGTACGAGGTGAGAGGAGCGTGGTGAGGTTACCTTCGGAGGCAGAACATTTTGGCGGTAGTGTGTTGAGATGTGCGCTAAGAGACTGGAGGATGTGTCGAGATAGTCGGGTCACGCTATGGGAAGCGGCGCGGGCATGTGAAAGGAGGATTATTCGGGAGGCGGGCGCTGACCGAGGGGGGCCCTGTTTCGATGACGAGGTGAAGAGCCTGATAAGAAGTGTATATGTCTCTATACGGTGGTAGGTCTGAAGCGCGTCTTTGTCGTCGCACGTAGGCGCATATCAAAAAGCGATACTGGGGAAAATAGTTACTATGTGGCGATGTTGAACCCCCGAGTCTTTGGAGTCGCTTGCGACGGGGAACGGGAAAATGTTGGTTACGTCGTTTTAGAGGCGTGCCACTGGACTGATTTGGTTTAGTGCGGCTGCGGCTCTTGGGGGCGGGATGGACACTTCAAAGTGCCGATCAAGGTCGATTAAAGTTGGGGCGGTCTGGGGAAGATTTACATGAAGTTGTTGATAAGTGATTTTGTTTGTTATTTGTTAAAGTATTTCTTGAGGATATATCATTATCTGGAGAAGTCACTTGAACCTGTGACTGACTGTTGGTGTTCTGTATGTATAAAAGTCGGGAACTTGTTGGGGTAACGGGGACCGGGGAAATCCAGAGTCTTTAGCACATTACACTACGAGATCATGACGACCACTATTAAATGACATGTGTTTACACAAAATAGAGATAATCATCAAGTGCACCGTTGCACGTAGACTTCAGCCGACTTGAAACAACCTTGCCATCAGTATGACTCAGAGTAGAAGTGGAGTGAGTGAGTGAGTGGCTGGTCCGGCATCTTCACATCCGCCAAAACATGCATGCTCTTTTAAATTGCTGCTTTTTCTAAATCAGGGGACAACTCTTTTCCAAGCCCAAGGCCTTGACTTTGAGAGACCATCTTTCTTTCATGCATTCGTGTCACCAATCGTAGCGTGCTGTTGTCTTGGGGAATTTTTGTTAGGTCCGTCCAATAGAATGGCGGGGACTGACTTGGGTTGACAGTTGGCAGCGCACCCAACTTTTTTTTTCTTGGCCGAACCGGTTCACTGAAACGCCGCCCCCCATTTACCAGGGGGACTTCAACTTTTTCCCCCAACGGCTGGACAGCTTCCGGGGTCATGAAGCATCAAGCATCACTGTTTAAGCAGTTGGGTGCTTTTCCCTGAAAAACGTCCCTGCGGATAATCCGTTTAACCACTGGCGCTCGCTTCCGCCCGCAAAAAGCAATTCACCTTCAGACAGAGAGTGGGAGAAAAAAAAAGATTCAAACTACCTGACTGACCACGCTGGCTAGCGGGACAACCAACCATCACAGATCAACCACGTCACTCTCGCTCTAGCTCCAAGTCGCGCCGCACTGCGCTGCTGCAACTGCTGTGGCCCTCGGGGAATAGTGAGGTGGGAACATCCCATCAGAATTGCATTTACCTGGGTCTGGGCTCGGGCGGCAACGAAGACGCTTTGGGCTGCCATCAGTCGGTGCGTGTGTGGGCTGGTTCCCTCTCTCCGTCTTTCCCATCTCCAACCAGCCTTTTTTTTCTTGACCAGCCAGAGAAAAAAAAACCAAAGTGAGGCTGTTTCCTCAGGCCGCCCGCCCGCCACTACAAACCACAGCTTGTAGCGGTCGGTGCACGGATACATCGTTGCCTTTCTACCTTTTTGACACCAAACATCCCAAACTCTTTCATCATCATCACCGCGCTTCTGCAATCCATCTTTTCCCCTCTATCCTTACGAATCTCCCTCCCCCATTGAAGTTCGCAGCAAATAGATTCACCCTTGTCTCTTTCTGCTGCTCTTCTTCCTCGCGCCTTCTTCTCCCTCGTGGCTTGGAGCTCTCCCCCTCGGAATCGGATCGGCCCGTCTGCTTTTGCTGCTTTCGATCCAGTCTCCGCTTTCTTTTGGGCTGCCCATTTCGCCTCACCTTTTTCCCGCCGCCCTCTCTGACTCTTATCTTTAATTCACCTACCCGTTTTCCTCCACCAAATCGACCACGCGCGGTAAGCTCTTTATCGAGAGTCCGCCACCCGCCACCAGCTTCCTTGGCCTATTTGCCATGGATAATCTGGACATGCCACCGGCTCCTACGCCGCCCGTCAACAACATGAGCATGCCATCCAGCACGGAACGTACTGCCAACCTGCTCAACTTGCTCAAGTTCAGCGGTGGCCCGGGTCCCTCGCAGCTGCAGAACCAGGCTGCGCGCGAGCACGCCCAAGCCCACGCTCAGAACCAGCAGCAACAGCAGCAGCAGCTTCAGCAGCCGCAGTCGCAGCCGCAATCCCACGACGAGGACCGCAGTCTCCAGTCTCCCGAGCCGCAGGAGCAGCAGATGTCTCCGGAGCAGCAGCTGGAGCAATTCCAGCAGCAGTTTCAGCACCAGCCCAACATCATCCAGGGTCCTTTTCCTGCTCAGATTCACCAGCCTGCTCCCGCTGCAGCTGACCCTACCGGTCTCTTGGCTGCTTTGATGCGCGGCGCGCATGAGGCCGAGGAAGCAAAGCAGCAGCAGCAGCAGCAGCAGCCCCAGCCCCAGCCTCAGAACTCCTTCGGCAATGGTTCGCCTCCTGCTGATACGCGATCTTACCTCCTCAACCTGCTCAATCGCCCCAAGCCCAGCCAGGGCGAGCAGTCTATGCTGACCGAGTCGTCGCGTTCCAACAACCTCACTCCGCAGTCTCCCGAGAATACTGCTTCGGAGCCGGCTCGCTTCCAGGGCCCCTACCAGCAGCATCACTATTCTCAGCAACAGAGCTTCCATCCGCCTCTCGTTCACCCGTACTCGAACTCTCAGCACTACCCGGTCGAGTCGTATGCCGATGTCGCACACCCGCCTTCCAATGCTACCGAGTCCTACTACCCACCTTCGCAGGAGGCCCCGGCTGATGTCTCCGCTGCTCTCTACCAACAGTTGATGGGCAGCTTGCAAGCTCAGTCGTCTCCTCATAGCCAGGGTCACCACTCGACTCATTCACCCAGCTCCATGCCCTTCCAAATTCTCAAGAAAGATTCACCTGCTGCTTCGCAGCACTCGATGCATGGCAGTGACCGTGGTAGCTATGTCTCTCCTCATCAGATTCGTCGCAAGGCCACTCGCACTTCGTCTCTGCACTCTCACCCTTCGATGAAGCACGGCACCCCTCCGACTTCCGAGTTCGAGAACCACGTTCCCATCGAGACCACCGAGACTGTTGCAGAGGCTGTCGAGGATATCGCCGAGCAGGTTGACCAGGACGCCCGTGAGGCAGTGGAGCGTGCGGAGCATGAGCAGGCCCAGGCTGAAATTGCCGAGGACCTTGACGACATGCTCAACGCCAAGTCCGAGAAGGAATTCGAAGACAGCGCTCAAGCCGCCGCTCAGGCTATCCAGGCCGAGCTCGACCGTGACGACAATGAGGGTATCCTCGAGGACACTCTTCCATCCGATGTCGCCGAGACTGTTAGAGAGATTGTTGACGAGGCCGCTCATGGTGTTGCTGATAGCTGGGAGAGCGCTGATCAGGATGAGATTGTTGTCATTGAGGAGAAGGAGACTCCTCCCGTCAGGGTCTTCAACTTCCCGATGAAGCCTTGGATCTCCATCACTCTCCAGGAGGAGGGCACTGAGCCTCGCCCTCTTTTCCGCGACGAGACTATTATGGATATCGCTCGTCTCAAGAAGGAGTTTGACCAGATTGATCGCAATCTGTACACCGCCACCGAGAACTACATGGCCTACGGCATGTCAAAGCAGGGAGGTCTGCGTGTCATTCGCCAGGAAGACGGCAAGGACGCCAAGATCTTTACCGACACCAAGGATCGCATCTTCAACGTCGCCATGTCTGTCACCCCTTCCGACCACAACGGCGCCCACCGGGAGGCCATCATTGGTACTGGTATCAGTGGCACCGTCTACTGGGTCCAGATTCGCGAGGGTGAGAAGGACCACATCGAAGATACCCACATGGAGCAGTACGGTTTTGCGCTTCCCCCCATGAGCTCCCAGGAGGGTGATGCCCCTGGTGGCGTTCTCAAGACGCGTGCTCGCACTTCGACGAACCACCCCGAGTACTTTGCCGTCGGCCGTGGCAAGTCCATCAACCTCATCTGGCCTTCCTACATCCTCCAGAACAACCTCTTCAAGCCTGGCCATGATCGAGTTGTCGACACCGAGACTCTTGCCAAGCAGTGCTCTCTGAAGATCAACACTGGCAAGGCGGGTAAGGATTTCACCTTCAGCCAGGATGACACTGTCATTGTATCTCTTGACAAGTCTGGTCGGGTCAAGTTCTGGGATGTTCGAGACCTGACCGCCGTCAATGAGGACTCTGACCCGCGTGCCCCCATGCCCGCCCAGACCTCTCTCGAGGTCAAGGAGCCCCTCATGACGCTCGCTACCACACCCGAGGGTGAGAAGGCCTGGCCCACCTCTGTCTTGCTACTTGACAAGCAGCGACCGTATCAGAAGCGCTGCGCCCTCCGGTACATGATCGTTGGTATGAAGCAAAACCACACTCTCCAGCTCTGGGATCTTGCTCTCGGTAAGCCCGTGCAGGAATTCAACCTCCCTCACAGCAAGGAGTCGGACGCTGTCTGCAGTGTCATGTATCACCAGGCCACTGGCATGATTGTCATTGGTCATCCCACACGCAACTCGATCTACTTTGCACACCTCTCAGCGCCCAAGTATAACCTGAAGAGTGTGTCCCAGGCTGAATACATTCAGCGCCTTGTTGCTCAAGATGCCTCCATTCCCCAGCCGGATAGTACCGCTGTCATTAGTGGCGTCCGCGAGTACTCTTTCGCCAACCGCGGTATCCTGCGCAGTCTCGACATTCTCGGCACGCCCGCCATGGTCCAGGACGTTGACGAACCTACTCTCTTTGAGCTGTACGCCATGCACTCCAAGGGAGTGGCCTGCCTCCTCGTGAAGCAGACCGAGCTCGGATGGTCCAAGGACAACAAGGTCCTCGACGCTGTCGACGCCGTTAGCCAGAACGTTGTTACGGTTTCCAAGCTTAAGGCGCCCCAGCCGGCCGAGCCTGTTGTCCCGACCAGCAACGGCGAAGCTACGGTCCGGGTTGTGAACCGTGGAGCTAATAAGGATACGCTTCTCGCCACCCCCCAGAGCGATACGACCCAGCGTGGACCCGAGTCTGCCCAGACCGTCAAGCTCAAGAACGAGCCGAAGGAGGCTGAGACGCCTGTCCAGTCGGCTAAGGAATCACAGTCGGAGAAGCCCGAGCGCAAGTCTCGGAAGAAGAAGAACGCCGCTAATCAGGGCGATGCTTCAACCAACGGAGCTACTCCTCGCTCTGGTAAGGACGGCAAGGGTGCAAACAACGCAGTCGCCCCTGGTGTTACCCCCGAGGCGCTCGAGTCTGCCATCGCTGGCCTTGAGGCTCGCGTCAACGCCAACATGGCTGAGACGCTTAAGAACTCGTTCAAGAACCTCCACGGCAAGATCGAAGAAGATGTTCGTGTTCGAGATGAGAATTTCAACCAACATCAGCTTAAGCTGCTCGACATGGTCTCTGAGGTGCTTAATGAGAATACCCAGAAAGTGTTGGAAGCTCTGATCCACCACCAGTTTACTGAATTGGTTATCCCGGCCATTGGCGAGAAGGCTGGTGCGGCGGTCACTGACCTGCTCAACAACAAGCTTCAGCCCCACGTTGCTTCGTCTGTCCAGAAGGAGATTCAGAGCTCCCTGCCTCATGCGCTGAACAGGTCTCTGCGCTCCGGCGACTTTGTCAACGCCATCTCTGACCGAGTTGGTGCTACTGTTGCTACCAGCATCCAGCAGGAGGTGTTGGCTACTCTCGCACAGCGATTGACGCCTACCTTTACCAACATCACGACTCAAGCGTCGCAGCGTGTTGCCAGCGAGCTGCACCAGCAATACCACGACCAGTTTGAACAGATGAAGGCCCAGCATGTTGCGGATGCGGCCAAGATCGACCAGCTTCTGTCTTATGTCACTCGCCTGACAGACATGGTCTCGACCATGGCGGCTTCTCAGTCATCTCTTCAGGCCGAGTTCCTGAAGTTCAAGCAGCAGCCTGTTCACGAACTTCCAGGTGTTCCCCAGAACACCGGTCACGCACAACACAATGTTCCTCATCACGGTTACGCAAACTCTGGCCCCCAGAGTCACGCTCAGGCCAGCCACGCTGGTAGCTACCACCCTAGCCAGGCCCCCAGCCAGCCACAACAGTACATGGGAAGCCCTCAGTACATGCGCGGGTCACAGCAAATGACCAGCCCTCAAGCCTCGGCGCAAGCTTCTGAGTATGTTGCCCCCACAGCCAGTGTCAGCGCCCTTGCTGGTGCATATGCCAGTCAGCGAAACCAGACGGAGCCTGAAGCGGATCACGACCTGATGCAACGCATCAGAATCATTGAGCAGGCTATTCAGGAAGGTCGTTACCAGGATGCCATGATTCAGTGGATCCAGAGCGGACGCGAAGAGGAGATCTTCCGCCGATGTCTCTGCCGGTTCCCTGCAACCAAATTCGAAAACCTGCCGCCTCTGATGTTGCTCGTTGTTATTGCCACGATCTCTAAGGATTTGAAGCCCAATGCTCGTTTGAAGGAGGAGGTGGAGTGGATTGAGATGGCCCTTAGAGCCTTTGCCAGCAATCTTCCGGTCTATGTAAGTTATTGTGCCCCTGGTTGTTGAATGATCTAACACAGAACAGGAGTGGGAGCAGCAAGGAGCTAGGGATGTGATCAAGAGCACAACCCAGACCATGCAACTCCTTATCGGCCGCATCCAGCCTCTCCTCGGCGGAATCCAGGATGGCTTCCCCACGGATCCCTTCCTGGCGAACCTCGAGAGAACCAAGCTGGATTGGATTGTGAGAACTTCTGAGCAGGTTCTGGACACATTTGGCGCCCCGAGACGCTACGAGTAATTGGGATGTTAAAAGTGAACACCTGACATGGTTTCTGTGAAGAATCATGATGGCTCACACCATGGCGATCTACTTGACGGGCTCAATAGAGTTCGTGCGTTTATCCCGGGATTGTTGGAGCTGTCGAAGTGGGCCAAGGAGACGCGGCCTTTCATGACAGACACAGACAGGTCATGATTAAAACAATGTACATCTCGCTGAGAACACCATGGGCATCTGGGTGAACCATATGCGATGGGATCTTGCTTGGGTTGATGGACATATATGTGCTGCATTTTTAGGAAGTATCTGGACTGTCTTTCCAGCGGATCATGCATGTCATTGTCTTTTGGAGGATTGCGTCATCTTGCGAGCAGACATGCATCGGAGGAAAATGTTTGGGTCTTTTCTTTCTCTTTCCTTTCTGAACGTTGCGATGCCATGATACCCCAGGGAAAGGGGGGAGGGACGGACAAGGGGGAGTGAAGGATTCTTGAAGTTTATGTATGAGTTGATAGGGGGTGAATGATAATGAGGGGTGTTGGAATGATTGATGCATATGTTTGTGATGTTTGGTTGGTGTTATAGAGTCTGGATGGGATTGGCACTTGAGATTTCATTATCAACGACCGTTATGATGTTTCAAAACTTGTCACTTTAATCATGACTGTTATGATTGCTGTCAAAAGTCATCATGTTAATCATCAAATGTCAATCATTGATTGATAGAAAGCAAGTCTAAAACAAAGCAATGACTTTTCCCAACCTCCATCTAGACCCTTGCGGGTATGCCTCTAAACACCAAACTCTATCCAATGCGATAACAAATCAAGACAGAAAGTAAACATGACCCCTTTAAGACAACCTTAGTTGCTCTCAAACACACTTCGCACATCCCCAGGTCCATGACCCATTCTCAAATCCACAGGCTCCTCCTCCTCCTCTTCTTCCTCAAAACCCCAATCACCGCCCTCGGGATCAGTGAGCATGGTTCTTGTCCATGCTAGATCAATCGGCGAAACTCCCTTGCCGAGATCTTGCCAGGCAGTCAACTTTGCCTTGCCCTCTTCGACTCTAAAGGTGTAGTCTGTTGGACTGTAGAGGTCGTGTCCCTGAACATCGACGTCGTGGTTCTCAACAGCTCGCTTGGTGGCTGCTCGAGAGAGACAGCGATGACATGTTGAGCAGTCATCTTGATCCTCTTGTGAGATGCCAACTTGACTATATCGCATCTTGTACCAGGGGCATTCTTCACCCTGGCGATCAAGAAGTCTCCAGAGGTCTTGTGCAGTAACCTTCTCCTCATCATTGAAACTATGTGTCCACTCGGTCCGAAGTAGGAATCTACCTTGGACGACCTTGGGTTGGATTCGACATGTGACGTCCTTCTTGTGTCCGTCCACGTCACGCATCATGTCGCGGCAGATGCGAGTCTTGAGCACCTCTTCAAGGTAGAGCTTGTGCTTCCAGCCAAGTTTGTCGTTGCCTAGACGTGTGTACTTGAGTGCGAGTTCCACGTGTTGGCTAGTGAGGAAAAAGTGCTTTCGGCGGCGGAAGAGGTGGCAGGCCGTGTTGTCATTGCTGTACGGGTTGTTGTTTCTCTTGCAGATGTTGCTTACTGAAGAGAGAGGACGATCTGCGAGGTGCATCTGGTGGATCTTGACACACTCATCACAAACCCAGCAATCGACTCGGTCCTTGGCCAAGTTGGCCAGGTAGTCAACTCTCTCAACAAAAGGTAGATCAGCAGGCTCAGGAACCTTGAGAATGTTTCTCATGGCCCGACATGTCTGGGAGAGAACAGCTTGTGTGTCGAGAGGGAGAAAGTCGACAATGCAGAGAAGGGCGGAGTTGTCGAGTTTCTGGAGGATGTGACAGTCTCCGCGCTGAAAGGGTTGGTAAAACTCCTTTTGCTGACGTTCAAGTTTACGTTGAGCGATTGGCTTCTTGATGCTGTCTGAGACTTGCTGGCAGGCCTTGTCGAGACGACTGCCGCAGTATCTCTTCTGCATCTTGGAGACGGAGTCGCTGGCGACCAATGTGGTCTTGCCGATAAGTTGCTGAACGTGATTCATCATTTCGATTGTGATTAACTGATGATTATGGTATAAAAGTGATGGTAAGTTAGGTATGTCGTAGACTACCAAGTCTTATGTTGAGAGTTGAAAATAAAAGTGAGTTGAAAGCGATCAAGTTGTGTTTGAAGTGTTGTGAAGATGATGAAGAAGAGAAGTTGATCTGGGAACAAACCGGAGGGGACCAGGTTATTTATGCCCATCAAGACACACAGCATTTCTGCTCAAAAGTTTAATGGCTGGCTCTGCTTTTGTTGATATGCTTCAAGTTGTTGAGAAGAGTTTTGAGTCATTGTTGCTGTGTGACATGAATAGTCTTTTTGTTTTGGGAATATGTCCGAGTCTAGGAGTTTAAATAAGTCAAAAGTCGAGTTTAATATGCGATTAAGTTTGGTTGAAAAGACTGATTCTTTTTCTGTAGATGCATCGATTCCCCTGGAATAGTCCAGGGGCGGAGTCGAGAGGGGATGCAGAATTTAGGAATCATGTACTGATCTTGAGGTCTATGGCTAGGACACGGAGACTTGTCGTAGGTAAGTCGAATAGATTTCTACTAAGCGACTCACCACCGTACTATCCTACAAGATTAAGAAACTAAGCACTCTAATCAGTTCATCGTTCTGGTCACCATGGGGTCAAGACCAGACAGGTGCCATATATCAACTACTACAAACGTTATACAGTATGGAGCCATTCCAAGTCGAAACATTGACAAGGTTGGTACTCATGTCATGTCTAACATTAGTCTTTTGTCCTAGAGTCGTTGAAGGGGATAACCATATCCCTGCCTAGAGCTAGAAGAGTAGGTTCAGTAAAACTACGATGTAGATAACGTAAAAGACAGTCCTCCTTCAGCAATCTCCCTCTTAGGCAGCAATCATCCTGACAAAAGTCTGATCCCCTTAAGGGAACTTGTTGGGGCTATGTCTTCATTCGAGACTCTTCTTGTTTCTTCTTTGCTTCGGCCTCAATGTGGATTTACTCAAGATTCCTAACTATTGAGTCACGGTTGTTGATGCTTGGTGAGTTGGATAAGAGCGATACTCAAGAGCAGGGGAGATATTTGGTGAGTATATCTTTTAATTATGGGGGTTTTCCTTCTTCTTGCTGGTCGTTCACGGATGGCCGTGACTAGTTACGATGCTTTATATTATTGGGTTTTAATGCTGTCATGTGTTTATTCAGTGTGCTTGGCGTTTCGTACAGCGAAGACCTCATTGAAAACAAGAATGGATGGTTCTTGCAATCGAGTAATGAGATTGCTGGTGGTGGTGAGTGCAGCTAATCAAGACCATGCATGATACAGCTTCACCGCACCTGAGCCAAAACATGTCAGATATACCAGAAACAAGTATACCGTAAGCCAGAAGATCGCCCACGATGACTATTTATACAGATTCCAGCAATTGATCCGCGGGAATAAGCATGCATATGCCATCATATCTGGCTCGTTCAAACTCGCTCTCGGCAAATATAAACAATCCGATCATCATTCGGACTCGCACCCGAGGAAAGCGAACGAACCAATCAGATGGCTATATGTACGACCTCCCTTGCTTCTTCGGAACGTACGGATATGAGAAAACATGACAGCCTCATGCACGGGCCCTGGTCTTAAATCACTTGGGCCTTTCTCTCTACCAATTGAGCTTGCTTCAGTGATGAAACCGCCCGCCAGTGACATTTCGTGTTGCTTGTTTTGAAGCTTCTGTCAGACAAGCTTTTCCGCATGCAGTCTATCGTCAGCCCTAGGGATAGGGGAGCATTATTGTAACATTCTTTATCTTACACACAGATAAAATGCCGAGTTTTGTTGGCCATTGCTAGGCAGTAATCAAGTGAGTGAGAGTAGTGTGGGCTGTGTATGAGTTGATGGTGGTCATGTCATGTCATCATGCCTCGGTACATATATACTGATAACAAACTCCCTGGTGTCTGTCGTTCGCGATCGTCATCATGGATGTCAAACGCCGTTCCCGCGGGGAGCGAAAAAGAACGGCGTTTGGAATACCGGCCCGCCGATGGGTTTAATCTCGGAGGGACGGAGTTGTATTCGAGGCCGAGCCGCCGATGATATCCACTATGACTTTTGTGCCTGCCAAGAATAGCTTGATTCTTTTGTTCCAAGAGATCGGGATCAATACTTGATTTCAGGTAGGTAGGTAGGTAGGTATTGTACAGTATTCAAGAATGCTGTTGAATCTACCCGCCACACGTGTAACCCTACCACAGTTGACCTACCTAGTGGACTTTTGAGCATATCTTGGTGACACGCTTTCTACGTCAACGACTCATCGTTAGCGTCAAGCGGCAGTTGGATACTATACTGTACTTGTAAATGGGGGCCAACCCGCTCGGGCCCATCCGTAAAGAAGCGAGACTCTCTCTCTCGTGTTTCTGTTGTATGTACTCCGTATGTACTTGAAGGGAATAAGCTTATACATTCAACCTCGTAGGAAGAAATCCTACATCCTACATGATGCAAAGTGTCAGACTTTCAACAACCAACAGAGAGAGTATTCAGCCAACAAGCATGAAACAACACGCGTATACATGCGTAATCGACCACGCGAGACCCCCAAGTACCGGAACCCCGGTCAATCAAACCCCCCCTCCCCTGCTCTATTCTCCGTCGGAAGGTAGACGCCCTCTCTGTCTAGGGCGTGCATACAAATGCGATGCATTGCATGTGTGGTGGTCAGGTCCAAGTAAGTTTGCATCGCCAAGTGTCTCGTGCCTTTTTTTTCTTTCTTCTTTCTCTTCCTTTATTACTCTGACTGTATCTTCCTTCATCCATTCTCTTGTTTTTTTTATTATTTTTATTTCTGGCCTCTTCCCTCTACACTCGTTTCTAGATAAACGGGGGAATCAAGTCTGGATTAAAGTATACACCATCAAACTCGAGACTTACCTCCATTCCTTGACTCAAAAACCTCCAAAATCATGCCTGATAACCTAAAAAACGTTGTCGAACCAGCCTGCAAGTTCCCCTCCTATCCTCTCCCCCCTTCAATACATAATAACAATCCCCCCTCTAGTCATCGTCCTAGCCTTCACAGCAGGATGCCTCATCAACAGACGCCGGAATGACCGGAAAGACTACTCCGACTGTCTAGAGGATGACATTGAGGCTGGACAAGGTTATGTCGACTCTCCTCCTTTGAAACCGTCTCTTCTCGCACAACCCGAGCCTTCCGTAAGGAGGAGGGCACCTAACCTCATCTTTGTGCTGCTTTCCAAGTTTTTTAACACGTTTCCTTTTCTTGTCGAGATTTGGTACTGGAACATGACTTATTGGTGTGTTGAACCACCCATCATTTAGAAGTAAAGTTGGCTGACCTTTGTAGGATATATCAAGGTCTTAGAGCCTTCTCTGCAAGAATGATTGCAGGCAACGAAGCAATCTTCACCCGCGCCCAAGAACACGCCCTCTCGATCCTCGATCTAGAAAACCTCTTTGGAATCGACATTGAGCAGCGCTTCCAATCATACGTTATGACACAGCAGGCCTGGCTCATGCCCTACCTCGCCAGGATCTACTACTCCCACATCAGCCTAGGCGTGTGCTTCATCGTCTACATCTACACGTACCTCCCGCCCAGCACATTCCGTCGTATCAGGAGGACAATCGCTGCTGACAACGCTATCGCGTTTGTTATCGTTACTGTTTGGAGGTGTTCCCCGCCTAGGTTGTTACCGCAGGAGTATGGATTTGTTGATATCCTGCATAGCAAGGCTGGAGGGGCGAATGCATGGAACAATAATCGGTTTCAGCTGACGATAGCTGCCATGCCGAGCTTGCACTTTGGAACGGCTCTCTTCTTTGCCGTCTGCATGTGTCGATTCTCTCCACATCGGTTCATGCGTGTGCTTGCACCTCTGTGGCCGGCAGCTATGATCGTCACCATTGTTGCTACTGCAAATCACTTTTTAACCGACGCCTTTATCGGTGCTTTGGTACCTCTTTTGGGATGGAGGTATAACCGAATGGTTCTTATTCTAAAGCCTGTTCAGGATTTTGTCTTTGCGCCGTTGATTAGCAGGCTGGACCTTGTTGATCCTAACGCGAGGGTAGTCCCAAAAGCGCTGTGAACGACATACACACGCAAGTATAATTGCAACATGTTCTTGTACATATATATACAGACATCTCTAACGGCCGAACTGTGCGTGCTTTGGGTTTCGCTTCGGGCCGTTACGTTTAAAACGTTTGGGTAATAGAAGGTTTTGCGGCGTTGGCCGACGCAACGTTTTTCGTCTGTGTTGTGGTGATGTGTGAATGGTGTCATCAGATCCAATAAAGGCATAGATGAGGATGAGTCATGTTATAAAAGATAAGCTATTGAAGAAAGGGATGGGCTATGGATGGAATGTTATAGTAGCACCATCATGATTAATCCAAGACATAACATGCACTAATACAACCAAATCAATAACAAACAAAACAAAACAAAACAATCCTGGTCTACATTCTACTCGTATATCATAATCTATCCAGATCCTCAAGTATATCCTCCACCGTTCATCTCTCCCCTTACCCTCCTCCATCTACTCCTTCCCAGCAACCCTCACAACAACCTTTCCAAAGTGTCCCCCCTCGGCCAAAAACTTGACCGCCTCATTCGCCTTTTCCATCTCGAAAACCTTGCTCACAACGGGCTTAATCTTGTGCTTCTCGTAGAATCCAACCATCTCCTCAAACCTATCTCTAGGTCCGTTGAGGATTCCCTTGAGGGTGACGTTTCGGCGAAGTGCCAGCACACTGACACTTACTTTTCCACCTACGTCTTGCTCTTCCTCTTTTCCGGATAGGTATCCGATACAATTGATCAATCCTCCAAAAGCAACACTCTCGAATGACTTGCGCAGTGTACGTGCTCCGCCTGTTTCAAAGATGATGTCTGCACCTCGGCCGTTGGTGGCTTTCATGACGGGATCTTGCCACTCCCAGTGTGTGCGGTAGTTGATGCCCGTGTCAGCGCCGAGATCCTTCTTTGCGCGCTCGAGTTTATCGTCTGATGAGGATGTTATGATTGCGTCTAGACCTGCTGCCTTTGCGATCTGTAGACCTGCGACTGCTACGCCGCCTGTTCCTTGGAGGAGAACTGTTTCTTTCTTTTTGGTGCCGTCGGCTGGTTGGCCGATTGGTCGCATACCGTTGATGCACATCCAAGCCGTGACGGAAGCAATAGGCAAACAAGCAGCTTCTTCGTCCGACATGTACGCTGGTGCTGGGACGAGGCCATCAGCTGGGAAGCAGCGGTACTCGGTTAACACGCCGGGTAGAGGGAGGCCGAGTCCGGAGGCGAGATCGGCCTCGGTGACTTGACCTGTGAGATGTGTCTGGTTGAAGATGGACATGACGCGTGTGCCGGCCTTGAGCTTTGGTGATCGGGAAATGATGACTGTGCCGCACATGTCGGAGCAAGGTACGAGGGGGTTACTGTCCTGGATGGACATGTGGTGATTGTAGTCACCAGCGATGACTATACCTGTTAGCACTGAAGCGACAATTCAACATACCAAATTGTCAACTCACCTTCAGTATCGCGATAGTTGAGAGCAACAGCATGAATCTTGACCAAAACCTCCCCATCCTTAGGCTCAGTAACAACACCCTCCCCAAAAGTCATCTTATCAACGCCATCCTGCGCAGTAGTCCACTGCCTATTCGTCTTTGGCAGAGCCACAGCCATGGCGCTAGATTTGCCAAACGGCATAAAAGAAGAGATGAAGCTCGCCATGATGAAAGATGTAGGAACTTCTTACAAGAATGACGTCGTCACTTTTGATGGGAGAGAGATAAGTAAGTTCCTGTGTTGATGCCCTGACTAGACCGCTTCAGGCATCAGCTGTTACAGGATGGATGCTTGCTATTAATAAGCGCCGAAGCTCGGTTATTACTGCATCACCAGAGGTTAATGTTGCGTATTTGTCCATGATCCAATGAAAGATGGGTTTAATCCGCCTCACGTTGCGGTGACACGCGGCATCGAGTTTAAAACTGGTACCTGATTAGGTATGTTGAGAACCGTGAATCTGCTCTACCTCCTCACACGATCACTGTGGAAAAGAAAGGTCTCCTCCAGGCAACAAACATGACACTTCACAATGCCTCTGCTTCAAATGAGTAGTGATCTCTCCTTATTCTGCTCAAATGACAAGCTAAAGCCAATATGCTAGCCGTCATATTAATAACCTCATCATTCACCTCATCGTACACCACCACACAAAGACAAATCGCTTGAACAAAATCACACAACGTATGTATTTCAACAAATGCCAAACAGGCATACATCATGCAACTCAAGCATGCATCTGCACCTCTCTCTCTCAACATTGCCATGCATACTCGACATCTCAAATGCATCCCATCCCATCCCAACCTCCACCATCTGCAGAATATCCTCTCCTCCAATTCAACAAATGCAGCCTCACAAACACCAAGAAACCTCTCCTTCATTCCTCTCGTGGTATCTCGCGTCCAGGCAGATCCAAAATTAGTCGAGAGACAAAAAAAAAAAAAAAAAGGTTTCAATCCACACTCCCGTACAAAGTCCATAACACAAACAGGAAAAAAAAAACCAACATAAAATCAACAACAATGCAGAAATTCCAGGGATTGTAACTTTTTTCTTTTCCAGTCCAACTTGTGTTCCCTCCCATCCTTCTCTCCTCCAATCAACCCTCTCGGTACGCAAGTCTAGACTCACGCGCCTTCATGTGTTCGTCTTCGTCGTCGCCGTCATGTCACGGGCGGCGCCCAGACAGGAATTATTTGTTTGGTGGGTATAGTAGTAATTGTAGTCGCCGAGGCAACTCCTCCCATCGTTGGCTGACGATTCGCTTCGCACAGCCTGATGAGGAGAAGCCGGTGTAGCTGTCTAGACGTAACGTCGTAAAAGCGTCATAATCGTCAAGTAATGGTCGTAGGTCTTGTCGGGGTACATGTGAGGGTATTCCAGGTATGTTATGCCCGTTGGCATACGTATCGTGCGTGACCTTCCGTTGCTTGCTTGGTTTGGTTGCCCAGTGTTGAACAGAGTCCTGTATCCTGATATGATATCCCATTTCCATACTCTCTCATCGGGTTGGCATCATCATCAAATCGGCCACACTTCAGGGGCTGCTGATGCGTCGTCCCCATCCACGTCTCCAAGGTCGTAAAAAAACATTCCCACGTAAAACTATATGCAATGGGGCAACCCCTGATGTGTCGGTATTACAAGTCGTAAAATCAAAATGCTGTGCTTTGCTTTGCTGTGCAAATATCGGAATGCGTGCGTCGTATTCATTGTCGTCAACCCGTAACTGTACGCGCAGAGCTACCTGGGACCCCCGAGAGTCCAGGTCCGTCAGGTCGTGGCCCGGTGACAGGCCTGTGGCGACACACAATCAGTGATATCGCGAAGCGTTGGTGGAGCTGGAGCCCACTCGCGCACCGTTGTCTGACGAATCTATTGACAGTAAGCTCATGTTCAAGACGGTTCTTGTCTCAGGTCTACATACCGCTGCCGCGCGCGACGTGGCCGTTAGCACGACGTCCGGAAAATCCACCAGTCGTCTCCCACTCAGGGCCTCGGGGCTGTCGCTCAGGGGCACCCTTGGAGTTGCTGCTGGGTCGCTGGCTGCCGATCGCACCAGGGGTGCTTCGGGCCTGGTTGGGAATGGCCCCGGAATCATATCCCAGGTTCAAGCTGCTGAGGCTACCGAGCAGTGCCGAATCATTCTTGGGGCCAGGAGTACCAGAGCTGCCGGGATGACCAGAGGGGGACATGGTACCGCCCATGTAGTCACCGAAGCGAGCTGTCGAGTTGGTCATGTTGTTCATGCCAGCAGGGGCGAGGTAGCTGGAAGAAGCCTGCGAAGGGCTAGGCGTGAATGATCGGAGGTCGGCAAAACTCTTGGCGGCGCGCAGGTTGTTGGGGATACCGTTGCCGTCGGGGCTGCCGGGAAGCTCAAGCGTTGGGCCCTGACGTCCAAGCACGTGCGAGTAGGTGCTGCTGGCAGCCCTGGTTTCACGATCAGCAGCAAAGTCAAAAGTAGCAGCACGGCTGAGGCCACGCTTGTGCATGTCCAGGCTGGTGGCGGGCTGGTTGTGAATGTTGGCAGTGGGCGAAGGTTGCTGTCGCTTGAGGACGGTAAGCTGTCGCGAGTCGGCCTCACCAATAGACTGATGCTCGAGACCCATGTGATGCGCAAGAATGTGAATAGATCGTCGGTGCTCAGGAGCAATGCCAGGAGGAAAGACCAGGATTTCGCGAGAATCATCACGGCGGAACATAACCAGCTCGGTGTAAAACTCGAGAGTCTGAGGGTCATTCAAGTCGATATCTCCTGCCCGAGTTAGCACCATGCATTGAGTTTATGAGACATTTGACTTACCGAGATGAGAAGTACCACCCCTCTGCTGGGTCTGTGAGAGACCACCCAGAGACTGGATGGAGCTCTGCTGGTGCAGCATAGGGGCGCGATGCTGCTCCTCAAGCTGGCCACGGCGCTCTCGCTTCTCGCGTTCAATTCTTTCCCGCTCAGCCTCAGGGAGCATCTTCTTGTATTCAACACGAAGCTTGCGACCATGAACGTCCATACCATTCATCGCCTCGATCACCATGCGAGTGTCCTCAGCAGACTGAAAGTTGGCAAAAGCCAGACCTCGGAAAACACCATTGTCAAAATGATAGTTGAATGCATAGGGTTGCGGGAGATGCATCTCCAGCATTATGGAGGCAAGAGTCTCCTTGCGAACCGCAAATGGAATGTTCTTGATTACAATAGCCGTGGGAATGAGCTGGTCGTTGTCCGAGGTCGTCGATCGAAGATCGGTCGGAGAGCCGTGAGAACCGGGGTGGTCAACTCGGAGACCACCGTTTGACATGGGGTTGTTGCTGATCCCGCCTGAAAAAGGCTGAAGACCTCCATGGATGCCAAGACCACTGTGGTCAGTCCAGTTCTATCTCCGCGTAAGCTTGGTCACGTCACACATCATGGTGAAGTCACATACCTGAGGAAGAGCTGCTCGTCGGTTTACGCTCCTCTGTCGGCCCGGGCCGTTGACAGCGCCGTTGACAGTCGCGACGCCGCTTGTGTTATAGTTCCAGGCCTGGCCATTATCCAACATGTATCCTTGCATTCCACCAGCCATGTTGTCCATACCACGGGGGTTGTAACCTCCACCAAGTCTCTCAGCGGGATAAAGAGCGGATGAGCCTAGGGGAGCGTCGAAAGGGCGCTGTGACTGGCGAGGAAGCGAAAGGCCTGCGGCGAAATTACCGGCGGCGGCATACGTCGGCCTTGACGAGCTAGGGGAGCGACTGGTAGAGGTCCCGTAGTCGAGGTAGCCCATATCGTGTGGTTGTTGTGTCATGGTCCTTACTGACTCCAGCGTGGCTAATGACTGCTGTCGTACCAGCAGGTGACTGTACCAAATATTTCGGATGCGAGGGTATATGCAGGGCGCCTTGCTCACTGTGCAGGGCGAAAAATCAAGGTCGCGGGGTATCGACTAGGTTTCGGAAACGATAGATGGGTAAAAATGCGGCATCAAATCGTTAGGGCTCGTGGGTCCGAAAGTCGTCACGGTCGTGAAGCGGTGAGGTCAACTTGAGTGAGGGATGAAGCGAACTGAACTGGACACGGGGGCGGATGACGGGGTATGATGCTGATGTGCTGCCTGATATGGATATCGAGGACTGGCGAACAAGCTGGATTGCACGAGACGCAGCTGCGACGACAGGCGACAAGCGACCGAGGGAGAGCTTGTAAGCGGTTTGGTTGGGTGGTCGGTGTGGAATAGAGGCCGGGTCCAGTTTGAAACCTCAGCCAACAAGAACAGCGCGACGGTCGAAGAGGGCACTATTGGGTATGATGTCCTCAAGTGGCGACAACGGAGGTGGTCAAGAAATACTGTACAGCCAACGCAATGAAGGAGGCCGAGACGAAACGAGTCCCTGGATTTGGGATTCGAGAAGAGTGGCGGAGCAGTGTCAGAGCGTCACGGTTTGATCGCCTGTCGGTCGGTCGCCGGGAGCCAAGATACTCCGTACGTAGGAGTTTTTTCTGCTGGGACTGGGACTGCGCTGCGAGAAGCAGGCCTAAAAAGAAGCGCCACCAACGAATAAATGTGACTCGCGAAAAGGGGGTCAAGGTTCGCGCGGCCGCCTCGTCCTCTTTTTTTTCTTCTTCGGTACCCAAATTCGTAATTCGTCGGCGACAGAGGGGTGGAAGCTTGGTGAAGCTTTTTTCGACGAGTGAAGAAGAGGGAGGAGGGGAGGTCGTCGACGAGAAAAAATCGAGAGCAAGAAGGAGGAAGAAAAGAGGAGGGAGGGGGGAGGGAAGAAAGGAGGAAGAGATGAGATGAGGATGGGGACCAGTGAGTTTCTAACCAAATGTATGTCCGTGATGATCTCTGGAACGGGAAACGGCGGACGGGAGACGGGAGACGGGGGGGAGGAGGGACGTGGTTGGGGAGGTGACAGCGGTTCCCGTTGCGTGGAAAATAAAATCCATCGGATTGCCCTGGACTGTCTGCAGAGCCTGGGCTGGCTGGCCTAGGTGGCCTGGCCTG